>JACCPG010005803.1:0-28446 GCA_016069955.1 Drepana arcuata | reverse complement strand
GACCTAAGGCACTTAACACCGCTCGTAGATCCTTTGTGCAGGAATGATTTCCTCTACCGGGGCTGTGTAGTTTGTATTTTGATGTCTTTATTGTGTCTGGATTATTAAGAGGGTGTGTACTAGCTGTGTCCCGCAGCTTTACCCGTATGGAAATATGATCGTTAATCATATATCTTACTTCTTACTAATATTATAAATGTGAAAATTTGTAAGTTTGGATGTTTGCGTTTCCTTCACGGCCAAACGGCTGAAACTATTTGGTTGGTTGAAAGTTGAAATGGTGATAGCTTATACCTAGGAATAGGACATCGGCTACTTTTTTTAAAATCTTTTTTAATCTTTTTAAACTTAAAAATTCAAAGTTCTTATATTATAATGTATGATGCTCTTTCATGGCATAGCGGCTGAACCGATTCTAGCAGGAAAATTTCCAAATCTACTTTTTCGAGCTCAACGCGGGCGAAGCCGCGGGCATAAGCTAGTATTATATATAGATCAGTAGTGCTGGAGTACGTTCACCGGAAGCTGCAATACAGGCCCAGAGTGCAGATGCTGGAGTCACGCCTCAACGTCTAAAAGCAATCAAAGGCATTTATAGAGCCGTGCTTGAGTAACGGCGATGGACTCGCCATCTGTCACGTTGGCACCTAAAATATATCTCTGGCGGAAAGTGGTTGTGTGGGTAATAACTATAGAGCTCTGCTTACCCCTGTGGGAAGGCGTGAGAATATCTATTGATATCATCATCATCATCATATTGTTACGAGCTGGGGTTCGGGATAATTTAATGATAGCCGGTTGTTACACTTAAACGACACTTTATTCTATACACAGAATAATTCCGGAAACTTGTACAATAAATCCGTACACTTCACTACAATTCTATTCACTATAACACTGATCACTACAACACAGTAACAGTAGAACACAGTAAACACTACACACTGAAACACTTCTACTAACACTGTAACTCTCACTAATAGACACTGATACAACACTTGTAATCACTTGTCACTATCACACTTGCTCGCGGAGTAAGGTCGGAGTGAACTCGAACTGAACTCGGAGAGAACTGACTGCCCGTGCCCATCGGGTACCGCCTTATATATGGCACCGGTACGACATACTAGATATCGGTGGAAGGTTCTAGACCGCCATTAAGATGTTCGTAGAATTGTCGTGTGAATGCATCCTAAGAGAACAATGGCCGGGCGACGAAAACAACTTGTTTACGTCCTTTCTTAATTGTCTCCTTTTGTCTATATTTCCGGCTAAGTGTTGTTGTTTGGCATGGCTTTCACACGGCAAGCCCTCCAGAACCTTCCATCGTAACACTGCCCCCTCCTTAGACATGCTCGTCCCGGGCATCGTTAGATCCATGGTAGCGCGCCAATCGATCGACGTAGACGACCTTCGGAGCTCCTCGTGGTCCCTTTTGTATCCGATATGTCACATCGTTGATCCTAGTGACAACCCGGTATGGTCCATCCCATCTTGCTTGTAGCTTTGGAGATATTCCTTTCTTGCGTACTGGATTGTGAAGCCACACCAGGGATCCCTCGCTGAATCCAGGATTGTTGAAATTCCTGTCATAGCGGGTTTTCATCCTTTCAGACGTTTGCTGACCGGACTGCCTCATGTGTTCGTAGATGTTGTTCATTTTCATGCGCAAGTCCCCCGCATAATCCGTCAAATTAATCGGAGAGTTCGGTGGCATTCCAGTAAGTAGGTCGGCTGGCAGTCGTAGTTCCCGCCCGAAGTTTGCGAACGCTGGAGTCACAGTTGTACTCTCATGGACAGCACTCCGATATGAGAGTAGGAACGGCTGGATATGCCTGTCCCAATCCTTTTGCCGACTGTCAACCACCTTAGCCAGATATCTCTCCAACGTCTGGTTAAATCTTTCGACCATTCCATCAGACTGCGGGTGATAGGAAGTAGTTCTGGTCTTATGAGTACCCATCACTTTACACATCTCTTGGAATAACTGAGATTCAAAGTTTTTCCCTTGGTCGCTGTGTATTTCCAGAGGTACTCCAAAACGACAAAATACTTCATGGACTAGTTTATCGGCCACTGTTGAGGCTTCCTGATTCGGAATTGCGAATACTTCTGGCCATTTGGTGAAGTAATCCATTACAACCATGAAGTATTTATTCCCAGCTTCACTTATAGGGAATGGTCCCGCAACGTCCACTGCTATTCGTTCCCAAGGCGCTCCAACGTTATACAGCTTAAGAGCTCCTCTGCTGCGTGTTTGAGGTCCCTTAACAGCAGCACAACTAGTGCATTTTCGGCACCAGTCTTCGACATCATCTCTACAGTGGATCCAGTAAAACCGTTCTCGTATTTTCATCAATGTCCGTTTTACTCCAAGATGTCCACCAGAACAGCCATCATTATGGAAAAGCCGCAGCACTTCGGGTATTTTCCTTTTTGGAACCACCATTTGCAAGTGAGAACGGTCTCCTCGAGCATTTTCCCATTTGCGGCACAACACTTCATCTTGCATGACTAAGCTTTCCCACTGTGCCCAATAACTCTTTGTTGTCGTACTCTTTTCGGCAACATCGCTCCATTTGGGCTTGGAAACACCGGCGTCCATCCATTCCATAATAGGCTGGAGCTCTGGATCCTCTCGTTGCGCTGTTCTTAATTCTTCCTTCCAATCATTGCCAAGATCAGTTCGCAGCATTCTAATTGGCAAAGTCTCTTTCAATTCTTGTCTGGCACAATGTTTGCAGTCCTCAGAGCAAGGTCTTCTTGATAACGCGTCTGCGTTTCCATGAGATTTGCCACTGCGATGTTCGGTCTTATAGTAATATTCTTGGAGTTGTTCAATCCATCTAGCCACTTGTCCTTCAGGATTTTTGAACTGCAACAGCCACTTCAATGCAGCATGGTCGGTACGAAGGCGAAACTTACGCCCGAGCAGGTATTTGCTGAAATGTTGCAGTGTCTTTACTACTGCAAGCAGTTCCCTCCTTGTGACGCAGTAATTTCTTTCTGGCTTAGACAACGACTTGCTGAAATAAGCAATAACCACCTCTTGACCATTTTTCAGCTGAGATAGAACACCACCGATACCAGTATTACTCGCATCTGTGTCTACGATGAACTCATTCTCGGTATCTGGGAAACCCAGTATTGGTGTCTCACACAGTCGTTTCTTTAACTCCTGGAAAGCACGGGTGCAATCTTCATCCCAGGCGAACAATCGCTTCTCTTCTGTGAGCTTGTGCAAAGGTTTTGCGATATCTGCAAAATTTCTCACAAACCGTCGATAATAAGAGCACAAGCCCAAAAATGCTCTGACCTGCGTCTTGTCTTGTGGAACTGGCCATTCTCTTACAGCAACAATCTTCTCTGGGTCAGTTCGAACCCCTTCTTGCGACACCACATGTCCCAGAAAGCTTACCTGCTGTTTAAAGAGGCAGCACTTCTTTGGTGATAGTTTCAAATTAGCTGCACGTATTTTTGCTAATACTGACTCTAAGTTCTTAAGATGATCTTCAAATGTGCGTCCAACGATTATGATGTCGTCTAAGTATACTAGGCAAGCATCGCCTACTAATCCAGCGAGCACAAGTTCCATTAAACGCTCGAAAGTTGCAGGTGCATTGCACAAACCAAATGGCATAACTTTAAATTGCCAAAGTCCTTTCCCAGTAGAGAATGCTGTCTTCTCCTTGTCCCGTGGGTCGATTTCGACTTGCCAGTATCCGATTTTTAAATCCAGCGTTGAGAACCACTTCATGCCGGTAAGTGTGTCTAGGGTGTCGTCAATCCTAGGCAGAGGGTAGCTATCTTTTTTCGTAATGTCGTTGAGCCGGCGATAGTCCACGCAAAAGCGCAAAGTTCCGTCCTTCTTTTTCACGAGCACTACCGGCGAACACCATGGACTAGACGAAGGTTCAATCACGCCGTTCTTCACCATTCCGTCGATCATGAGCTCTACCTCTTTATCTCGCGAGACTGGCAATCTTCTAGGTCGTTGACGCAATGGTAGCTCGCTCCCAGTATTTATTTTATGTTGTACAAGATTAGTCCTTCCAATATCAGCATCGCCACAGGAAAAAATATCAGCGTAGCGTGCTAACATTTTCTTTGCTGCAGTAACTTCAGATGTGGTCAGGACTTCGCTGCAGCCTTCCAAAAGTGTCGACACGTTGAAGCTTCCCATTTGCGTTTTGCCCGTTGATCCTTCGCATCTTCGCATCCATGCTACCTCTTGACACGTGCCCAATACTGCTCCCTTTTTGATAATATGATCTTCGTTACTGGGGTTCAATATGCGTACACTGGAGTTATTCGCAGCTAGTACGAGAGTTCGTGCCATCACCCATGGTTGATCATGAGGGCAGTTTTCTAATAGCACACATCTTTTCTTCGGTCCAGTATTCTGGGGCAAAATTACTGGTACCATCATTTCCGATCTAGCAGGCAGAAGAGTTCTCTTGGCACAGTAGATACTGCCTGATGATCCACCATCCATAAAGATTTCCTGTGTACCGCACTTGAAAATACCTTGCTTCACATCTATTTCACAATTATGCGCTCGCATGAAATCTAAGCCCAGGATACAGTCATCGACGATATCGGCTACAATGACATTGTGCCGGAAACTCATCTCTCCCAGTTTCATCACCACCAGCTTCTCACCTCGGACGGGTATGTGCTGACCGGTTGCTGTTAGCAGTTGTATGCGTTCTCGTTTCTGGTAAAAGTCCCCAAAAAAACGATTTGCAAGGGACGAACTGACCACTGTTCGGGATGCGCCAGTATCTAATGTTAGCTTACTAGGCCGTCCATTAATCTCGCCACTGATGGTCAGGCTGTTTCCGTCGTGGGCTTGAGAGATCGATATTCTGGGGGCTTCTTTAAAACCAGCCAGCACTCGCCCCGTAGTCCTGGCTTTTATTCGTTTCCCTGAAGCTGGTGGGAACTGGAGCTACCTGCCCTTTCCTCCGTAGTCGCATTGTTTATGATGGCCCTCCCTTGGCTTGCCCTGTCTGGGCAGTTAAATTGCAGGTGGCCTCTTTCGCCACAACGTAAACACCGAGGACTAAATTTCGGTCGACTCCCACGGCTAGGTGTTACCACTTCCCGGATACGATGGAACCGATGATCTTGACGTACTGCCTCAACTTCCAGGGCATGAGCCAAAGCATCCTTGAGGCTTTCATGATGACCAAGTCTGACGGCAGCTCGTACTTCCAGGTCACGTATTCCGTCGACGAAGGCTTGGACCAAGTATCCCTTTATAAATGTAGGTGCTGACTGGTATGCTTTACGCACAAGCTTCTCGACTTCTAGAGCCCATTGTTGTAAGTTTTCTCCGCTACGTTGGGCCCGATCCTTCAGTTGGGCACGAAACACATGCTCTAAATGTGCATCACCGTAGCGAGACTCCAAAGCTTCGAGTAGTTGATCATAGGTCACCTCCTTCCCAAGGGCTTCCAATATGGTTAAGGCCTGATCACGTAGTCCCAGCGTGAGCGCAGTCATAGCCTGTGCGTTATTCCATCCGTTGGCCTTAACAACAGCTTCGAATTGGACTTTGTATGCCGTCCATGAAGAGCTTCCATCGAATGGCGGAACTTTAAATCCCCGCATCGGAGATGAGGTTACCACCGGAGCGACAATGCCTTCTCCGGATTTCAGGTCACCCAAAGTCTTCTTCATAGCCGCCATCTGAGCTTCATTTTTGTCAAATCTGTTTTCCATTGTAATGATCTGGTTCTCCACTCCTAGAATGCGATCCTCCTGATGTTGGACCTTTTCTTTCACTGCCGTCAGTTCTTTTCCAATATTACCACTCAGCTCCTTGAGGAGACGGGTTTGCTCTTCCTGAAGTTGCCTTTGCTCTTCTTTACTTTCTTCCTGACGTCGCCTCTGCTCTTCCTGACGTCGCTCTATCCCCTGCAGCAACGCCATGACTGCAGCTACGTCCATGGTATTCGGAACTTGAGGATTCGTTGGCGGTGCATTCCTAGCGTCGCCAGTGGCCGTCGATTCCGCAGCCTGCTGTTCTTGCTGCACTGCCTGGGAAGGACCCGGAGCATCGCGCCTTTGAGCAGCCTCCAACTGGCGCCCTTGGCTCCTGGTACGAGTTCCCGGAGTGTCGTCTTTTGGTAGAACCGGCATAATTATCCCTCACTTCTGACACCAATTGTTACGAGCTGGGGTTCGGGATAAATTAATGATAGCCGGTTGATACACTTAAACGACACTTTATTCTATACACAGAATAATTCCGGAAACTTGTACAATAAATCCGTACACTTCACTACAATTCTATTCACTATAACACTGATCACTACAACACAGTAACAGTAGAACACAGTAAACACTACACACTGAAACGCTTCTACTAACACTGTAACTCTCACTAAAGACACTGATACAACACTTGTAATCACTTGTCACTATCACACTCGCTCGCGGAGTAAGGTCGGAGTGAACTCGAACTGAACTCGGAGAGAACTGACTGTGCCCATCGGGTACCGCCTTATATATGGCACCGGTACGACATACTAGATATCGGTGGAAGGCTCTAGACCGCCATTAAGATGTTCGTAGAATTGTCGTGTGAATGCATCCTTAGAGAACAATGGCCGGGCGACGAAAACAACTTGTTTACGCCCCTTTCTTAATTGCCTCCTTTTGTCTATATTTCCGGCTAAATGTTGTTGTTTGGCATGACTTTCACACGGCAAGCCCTCCAGAACCTTCCATCGTAACAATATCATCACCGCGAGTTCCTAACTGGGTAGGCAGAGAGTATAGAGCGCCAGTTCTTTCATATCCTACGAATACTATAAATGCGAAAGTTTGTAAGGATGTTTGTTACTATTTTACACAAAAACTGCTGAACGAAATGGAATGAAATTTGACAGAGAGATCGGTTATTAACTGAATGAATATATAGAGTATATATAAGAAATCAGAAAGATCCAATGAAATCTAATTTTACTCGGGTGAAACTATGGGGCATGGCTAGTCTAACATATAAGTATGGATTAGCTTCGTGTCACCCCTGCTCTTAGAAACTCGTAACGTGATACTCGTGAAGATTCACGCGTGATCTTCCGAACAGCGAAGGCTGGCGACGGCACGTTTCCCTTACACGACGTTCTCTGAAAACTCTGCACACGTGTCTAGCATGCCCAACGAATGACCTGTTTGTAAAGCTTAAGCAACAGGCGACAGCGATTCTTAAAAAACAAAATAAATCGCCATTTCAGTTTTTTTCGGCTAGCACAAATACTAGTGATTAAAACATAAAAAAAACAATCGTGGCTTTATGAGATTTTTTTTAATGTCTCTCGTAGCGTATGTTATATGATCTTTTGCTACTCAACCGAACAATGGAGAGACCAAAAGGCTTTCAGCCAGGCAGTTCTTAGGTGCTGAGCGAATACAGCTAAGCGCTTTTTTTTTGTATTCTCTCGTAGCGTGTGTTCCGGGAACTTTTGCTACTTAACCGGTCAATGGCGAGACCTAGGCCTCCAGCCAGGCACTTTAGTACTAAGCAACACAGCTAAGGGCACCCCCTGTGGGGTACGAACCTCGGCTTAGGGCGTTGCTGGATCGCGAGCAAGGGAGCTGGGCTGGACTGGTCATTTTATTTAAATATTACTGGGGGCGGGATTTGCGCGTTTAGCTCGGCGCGGGCTGGAGTTTGCGGCGGAGGTCGGGGGGGAACATTACGGCTTATTGGCGTCGAGCCTCGCCGGCGAGGACGGAACAGTGGTCGGTTGTGTGTAGTGTTGGTATGTTTTTGTCGGGCGTCCTGGAGGACCGTTATGTCGTCATCCGGTTCGATGACGGCATGTCTTGGACTCACAGCTAAGCGCACTCCCTGTGGGCATTAAACCTCGGCTTAGAACGTTGATACATCACGAGAGGAGTGGGACTTGGCATTTAAAAGAATTTAATTGGCAGCGTTGGTAGCGCCATCTGGTTCGTGTTTTCAATGGCATAGCGAGGGTGCTAAGGGCGAAGGAGACGACCGTAGCACCCTCTTCGCCCCTAGCATGTTCCAAGCTCGTCAGTCTGTGCCAAGTTTTGTCTAAGCTTAAATGCAGTGCTTAGACAGACACACCACGAGCTTTACGGTATTTGAAAGCAACGAGAAGATAAAATACATTTGAGAAGTAATGCAAAGACATGTTTGAGAGATGATCCGTACGCTATCTGTCTTAACGGCACTTAAATCTTCGGTGAAGATTGGGATGATCAGATAATGTAGTAATAAAATGATGACTCTGAATTACTTTATAATTCAGTGAGTTTCAGCCGCTTGTAATGTAAGCCCTTTACTTCGACGGCACCTACGTATTGGGAATGTAATCACATTTGCTGGCTCAATGGTCTTTCCCAGCAAATTAAATAATGCGACTGTTTCCGTTATGAACTCTTTTATTTTACACTAGAATTGGGCCGCGGCTTCATTCGCGTAAATTTTAAGGAACAAACATATTTCTAACTGGATCAAATCGATCGGACGCGAAGGAGGGGAACGTCAAGAGTACTCGAAACCAACGAGCATGTATGAAGAGACTGATGAATGTGGACGAAGCGAAAGAATTATCTAAGTCTAGAGAGAACTGGCGCTCTATACTCTCTGCCTACCCCGTTAGGGACTCGGCGTGATGATATGACCATTATGATGATGAACAAACATATACTGTGTCTAATAAAGAATCTCGGTGGCAAATTTCATCCAATTTCCTTAAGTATTTCTTTCGTGAAACGGGAACAAATATCCTAAGTGCGCAGAGCAGTTAGAGTACGCATATTATTACGAATAAGAAGTGAAATAAATAACACGACAAAAACAACCACACACATAACGATTACATGATTAAATTGGTAGTATTTTCAAATCATACTAGTATATGTTAAAGTGTGTGCAAGAAGAGGCAGAGGAAGGCCACGTTCCAACTACCTGGATCAAATTGATCGGACTCTCAAGGACGGGAACGTTAAGAATACTCGAAACCGACGAGCATGTATGAAGAGACTGATGAATGTGGACGAAGTGAAAGAATTATGTAAGTCTAGAGAGAACTGGCGCTCTACACTCTCTGCCTACCCCATTTGGGACCTGGCGTGATGATATGTATGTATGTATATGTTAATCGAGATTTTTTTTTTATACCACTTGGGTGGCAAACAAGCATGCGGTCCGCCTAATGGTAAGCGGTTACCGCCGCCTATGAACGCTTGCAACACCAGGGGTATCACTCGCGCGTTGCCGACCCTGCAGGAATCTTAATCGAGTTACATCTATAATATATAATGTGAAAAGAGCCGGGGTATTCGAGTAGTTGCCTGCGACACAAAGATCGCAAGTTCGAATCCCGACTGTACCAATGAGTTTTTCTGAACTTAAGTACAGTGATTAGTCACACAACGAGTTTTACGGTGAAGGAAAACATCGTGAGGAACCTGCGTAAGTCTGTGCAATCTCTTTCGAATACCAGAACCTTAGTCTTGCCAGCGTTTAGGTTTGAATTTATCGATGTTTTAATTATTCGATTTGATCCTAAATCCGGAATCCGGATCTAAAATATCGTTTCTCGTGGCGTACACGAAACTAAACGACCGAATTAATCTGGCTTCGACGTACCTCGCTATATTTCCTCTGAATATATATCACACGATGTAACGAGCGATTTCTCTAGATCTTCTACGTAAGTCACCATTGTTTCGCATCGATCTTACAACACCCTTGTACTTACTTATAAACAACAACCCTTGAACGTCAAAGGTTTTGGTCTGTATTTCATTGTGTGTAAGGTTGGAAATCGCGTGATATTGTAAGCTGGCGATGACTGTACAAAAGGGAATGGTGAGGCTTAGTCTAACATTTATATTTCATTAGGGGTGCGCAGGGAACGGCTCAAAACGCTGTTATTTATACCAGGGATGACTTGAATTTTAATTAAATTATTTTGACTACGTTGTACAATTTGTTTGGAAAATAAATGACTGCAAAGCACGTATTTGAGCAAGACCTTATGTATAATTTATCATTTCAGATGAATGATCACGCGCACTTTTGGAGACCGACATTTTGATACTATATAATATATATACATACTTTATATACATATATGTCTATACTTGTTGTGAGTGGTTCGAGTAGTTTCCTACACTATAACACAAAATGTTCAAAGAGTTCAGAGTGCAAGTTCGAATCTCGACTGAAGTTTTTCTGAACTTAAGTACTGTGATTAGTCACACCACGAGCTTCATGGTTAAGGAAAACATCGAGAGGAAACCTGCATACGCTTGAGAAGCAATTCAAAGGCGTGTGTATAGTCGTGCTTGAGTAGCGGCGATGGACTCGTCAACTGTCACTTCGGCACCTGAAATATATCTCTAGCGGAAAGTGGGTGTTGGTACACCTTCATCCTTACCCTTCAGGGATCCTTGTGGGAAGGCGTGAGGATATATTATATTTATTATAAATTTATCTATATATATATAAATGTTATGTTGGTTTGTGTACGCTTCAAAAACTCAAAAAGTTCTGCACCGATCGAGCTGAAATTTTAGCATGATCTATAATCCGCATCAAGGATTGTTTTTATCTATTTTTTGCATCAGTCACATATCCACAGCGAAGCGTACAGCTAGTATATTATAAATGCTAGCAAACATCCACACAAGGATGTTTATCTATTTTTCACGCAAAAACTAATTAACGGAATTTAAAGGAATTTGGGACAGAGATAGATTATTATTATTCGCTTAATTAGCACAAAGGATGTGGAGTTACTACAATTAAAAAAATTATGAACCCAAAACTCGAGTTGTAATAAATATTTCTAAATAATCTGGACATCATATATTGCCGTGGTGGCCGAGTGGTTCGAGCAGGTGCCTGCGACGCAAAGGCCGCAAGTTCGAATCCCGACTGTACCAATGAGTTTTTCTGAACTTAAGTACAGTGATTAGTCACACCAAGAGCTTTACGGTGAAGGAAAACATCGAGAGGAAACCTGCATACGTCTGAGAAGAAATTCAAAGGCGTATGTATAGTCGTGCTTGAGTAACGGCGATGGACTCGCCATCTGTCACGTTGGCACCTAATATACCTCTGGCGGAAAGTGGGTGTGTGGGTATTACCTATACACCTCTGCCTACCCCTTCGGGGACCCTTGTGGGAAGGCGTGAGGATATATATATATATATATATATATATCATATATTGCATTACATAATAAGTAATAATCAAATTTCAGATGATGGTTTGGTAAACTAGTTTAGTTGTTTCGGGGAAGTCAGGCGTAAAGCTTCATAGTTTTGGTCCCAAAATTCGATTTATCCGTTAGAGCACGAGAAAGTCTGTAATTGGTTTCGATTCACGTCAAATAAGTTTCAAAGTAACAAATTTGGTGGTTTATATATTCATATTTATTATATAATATATATATATGGCTCCCCAAAGGGGTAGGCAGAGGTGTATAGGTAGTAACCACACACCCACTTTCCACTAGAGATATATTTTAGGTGCCAACGTGATAGATTGCGAGTCCATCGCCGTTACTCAAGCACGACTATTATATACATACGCTTCTGAATCGCTTCTCAGACGTATGCATGTTTCCTCTCGATGTTTTCCTTCACCGTAAAGATCGTGGTGGGACTGATCACTGTAATTTCAGAAAAACTCATTGGTACAATCGGGATCGAACTTACGATCTTTGTGACGCAGGCAATTACTCGAACCACTCGGCCACCACGACTTCTAAACATTGTAATGAAAATAAAACAGAAGCTAGATTTATTTGAAAAATTTACATCGGGACAAAATTTAATTAAAAATAAATCTGTTTCCCACATTCTACACAACTGTGCTATAATAAATAGTTGGAGTATCACTTGTAATTAAATGAAATAATTTATAAATGGTACATAGTAATTGAATCGCGAGTTCGACCACTTAATATTGGCATGCGATTATTTTCGTAGGTTAGTATGCAATATTTTACAAACAATTAATTAGCAAAATTAACAGTAAAACACGTTCTTTTATTTATCACTAGCTGTGCCCGCGACTTCGTCCGCGCGGAAAATTGATATTAAGCAGCTTTAATTTTTTTCTAAATAAAGTGTAATTTTTTTACAAACTTAGAATGTAATATTAATTGATGTAAATACAACTTAAAGGGTACATTTTGCTAGACAATTTAAAGATGTACGTACGAGTATAGTCGTGTTTGATAAACGGCAGCGAACTCACCTTATGTGACATTGAAACGTAAAATATGCAATGGCGTGACAAGAAATTCACTTTTTGCAAACAAGCATATGAAATGAAGATCAGACAGTGCTTGTGCGGTGGTACTTTTTATATATTACGTGATGTTGTATTTTTAAATCTTTATTATTCTTAAGGATTATATACTATTATATGGAAAACATTGCGCCCGTATTAGCCAGCCAGCAGGCCAATATCGTGTCGTTGGATGGTCTCATTCAATGCCCACTATGCACTCAGGTTCGTTTTTTTAAAGGCCAGAGGGGTTTGAGAATCCATATAGGAAAATCTCACAAAAATCCAGATGAGACTTCAAGAGCTGCCCCCGAGCAAGTTACAGGCGGTTTGGGTGACTCCTCTAATCGCATTAGCGATTCCAGAAGTTTCTCAGACTACCTGTCTGACTTAAAGCGGTCCAGTCCCGTGATAAGTAGAGTTCCGAGGGGGGTGAGGGACACTGTCGCCGAAAAGCTCTCAGAGCGTATAAATATTGCGGTGACTGAGAACTCAGGTCATGCTTGGGAGCAGCTCTTGGTCTTCCCTTTCCAAATTTTACATATTTCTTTAAAAAAAAATGATAGAAAACATACGCTCACCCATCACATCAGGCAAAATTGTAATTCTCCACCCACTATAATTTCGAATTCATGCACTCAAAATTTCAGGCGAAATGTTTGTAGCATAGTGGAGAAAAAAATTGATGAAGGCGACATCCAGGGAGCAGCCCGCCTCCTTTTCTCCAACGACACGATTGCACCGAACAACCAAGCGACTTTGGATGCTCTAAGGTCGAAACATCCACCTGTGTCAACATTTCAAAATTTTCCAGTCACATCTTATGATTCCGAAACTATATTACAGGTCACAAAACAAGATGTCCTCAATGCCGTTATGTCTTATCGCAATGGCTCGGCCGCTGGTTTAGATGGTCTTGCCCCTCAACACCTGAAGGACCTACTGTCTGGAGTACAAGGAAACGGGGCCGTGTCATTGCTGAAGAACCTAACCGCACTCATAAACCTAATGTTGTCTGGTAAGGTTAATGAGGACATCCTCAGTACTCTCTACGGGGCCAACCTATGCGCCCTAAAAAAAAAGATGGTGGCTTGCGTCCCATTGCTGTAGGCATGACGTATCGTCGCCTTGCTTCAAAGATATGTTGCAGAGCCTTATTTCAAAATCTGACAAACTACTTTCAACCCTTTCAGTTAGGTTTCGGTTCCAAAGGAGGCTGTGAAGCGGCTACACATTCCCTTCGCACATATCTATCTAACGGTTTCGGAAAAGTTTTACTAAAGGTGGATGTCAAAAACGCCTTCAACTCCGTGGACAGGAGCGCCATGCTGACGCAGGTCAAAGAAAAGACACCCCAAATCTACCCCTATATGTTTCAATGTTATAGTTCTCCTTCAAAACTTGCTTACCACGAAAATGTATTATATTCCTCTGTCGGATGCCAGCAGGGTGATCCTCTTGGACCGGTTATTTTTAGCCTCGCAATTCATCCCATCATTCACAAATTAATTTCAAATTTTAATGTTTGGTATCTTGATGATGGGACCTTGGGAGGCGACGCGAACTCAGTGTATAGTGATTTAGAAACAATAATAAAAGATTTTGAAACCATTGGCTTAAACTTAAATTTTTCAAAGTCGCAATTATATGTATCTGAAGATGTTTGGAACAAAAATGAAATTATTTCAAAATTTAACGATTTGGCCCCTGGTATTAAAATTTTAGACAGGAGTTCGCTTCGCCTCTTGGGGTCTCCAATATTTGAAGAATCTTTCGCACCTTTCATTGATGAGAAAATTCAAAATTTTGAATCTACTTCACAACGTTTAGAAACAATTAGCACCCACAGCGCTTATTATATCATTCGTCACTGCCTTTTCGTACCAAAATTTACACACGTATTACGCTGTTGTCACCTTTGGAATCATACAAATTTATTGACATCTTTGGATAATATAATTTTGAAAACATTATCGCGGATTTTAAACATACATTTCGACAACAAAATATGGACTTAGGCTTCCCTACCGATAAAATACGGGGGCCTGGGTATAAGGAAAACTTCGAGTGTTGCTCTGCCGGCATTTCTGTCATCTGTATTCAGCTCACGGGACCTCATTGGAAAAATTCTTGCTCCATCACAAAGTGATTTTGAGGTCTCATGGCTGTCTGAGGCTAGAGATGCCTGGTATTTGGCTGCCGGTCCAGGCGCGGAGGAACCAAGAAAGCTATCCGTCCAGAAGCTGTGGGACGAGCCGCTCAGTGTTTTGGAGTACGCTTCTCTTTTGGAATCGGCCTCTGAGTCACATGAGCGAGCCCGTCTCTTAGCTGTTGCTAGGTGGGAGTCAGGCCTCTGGCTACAAGCGTTGCCTTCAGCAAATACGGGCACGTTTTTAGATAATATAACTTTTAGATTAGCTGTATATCTTAGGTTAGGGGCTAAGGTAAATGTTCCACACCTCTGTCATTGCGGTGAAGGTGTTGATAATCTTGGTCACCACGGCCTCTCCTGCTTTAGGAGTGCCGGCCGGTTGTCGCGACATGCAGCCATCAATGACCTGATCCGTCGGGCGTTAGCCACTGCTCGAATGCCAGCTATTTTAGAACCCAATGGGCTGGCTCGAGAAGATGGCAAGCGGCCCGATCGTCTGACACTGGTGCCCTGGCGGCTGGGGCGGCCCTTAGTGTGGGATGCTACCTGCGTCGACACTCTGGCTCCGTCTCACCTCCCGGAGACGTCGGTGGCTGCCGGCGCAGCGGCTGCTCGGCAGGAGTGCCTCAAGCGTCGCAAATATGCTACCTTGAGCCAAGACTACGTTTTTGTGGCGTTTGGAGTCGAAACTCTAGGGCCGTGGGGACCGGATGCTCTTCATTTTTATAGGGATGTCTCGAGGAAACTCTTTGAGGCCTCCCGTGACAAGAGGGCTGGCGAATATTTCACTCAGCGAATCAGCATTGCCATACAACGTGGCAATGCCGCCAGTCTTCTTGGCACCCTTCCGCGTGACACAGATTTGGGACATTTATTCTATTTATAGTTAGTTTATATTTATTATTACTTTGTCTCTTATATATGTTATAAATAAAAATTACTTGGAGTTCTATTGATGTATAATAATACAAAAAAATGAGTTTCAAGCTTCTAGGTTCATGACGTAACTTCCATACAAACTTTCATCCCCTATTGCAACCCCTTACAACCCTTATTCGCATTAAAAGCCTGTCTTTAAATTTCATTTAAATCGGTTCATTAGTTTAGGCGTGAAATGGTAACAGACAGACAGAGTTACTTTCGCATTTCTAATATTAGTAGGGATTAAGATAGTCCGTTACAGAATAGAAGCTTTTATCACTGAGCCATTTTTTAAGTTCTATTTGGATGCTCTATGATTTTCACTTAACTAGACTAAACCAGTTATCAGACATGCTATAAATCTTTTTATAAGATAACGACAAAGGCAATATATATTATAGGGTATCGAGGCTTATAGTGGTATCCGAGAAATAAACTCATCCCATTTTACTGACAACTATATGAAGTTGCTTGGTCTATTTATACCGAACACCCCAAAATGTACCGTATTTTTACACTCTGTATACAATTGTCTTTAAAATCTACTGTCGATTGAATTTCCATTTGATTGTAGACGCACATATTCAAATGGATGCGCCATCTATAATTTGCAGAAGACAAACAAACTCTATAAAATCATATGCTGGAAATGTCGAAACGTAAACAGAAAATACAATCATAAACAAATAAGGGACAATGGTAGCGTAAGCCGAATTAATTGAAAATGTATTGATTTATCGACAACTTTATACTGGAGTAAGTTGATTAAATATGTGTGTACTACACTTAAATACGGTCGGATAATAATCCATAATTAAGAAGAAGAAATTGTTGGGTGTTCCCACCGGCACCTGTCTGTTCCCACAATAACGATACCCACCACCCCATTGGGCGGAATGACTTTGAAAATGATACACGTCAGTGCAAAACTTAGCATGTGACAGTGAAACGGAAAATCGATCACTTTACCTACAGCTTGTGTGTCTAACGCACGTGTGTTACATTAAAAAAAAGACAATCTATAATGATAACGGATTTAATTGAGAAAATTTAAAATTCTGTCCAAATTCTCTACAAGTTGGGAATAGGGAATTGAAATATCATCAAGGTAGATTGGAAATATATTAGAACGATTCATCGAGACATAATTGTATATACCTCTACTTATTTGTACGACGATTTAGTTTCATTTACACCTGCTTCTTAAATAGATATATTTAATATAATATGGAACGTTTCAATTTAATATCTATATGATGATGACGCGGAATTGATTGATGATGAAATTCCAGATGATGGGCAAGGTGAAATCCCAGGGCCTCGTGTCCGATTTGATGCCGAATATCAAATTGATGCAGGCTGCTGGACACTTCCTGTTCAATTACCATTCAGGTTAGATATAATTTGTATAGCAATAACATGCTTGTAATATTTTGGTTTTGTTTATTTATTTAAATAAATAATATTTACTTATTTATATTTAGGATCACCAACAGAAATATCATAGAGTTAAAGACGTGTAGATATAGTTTTATTCATAATGGGGATTATTACGACGGTTCCCGTAGTAGTAGGCAGAGGTGTGCAGGTACACATTACGCCATACATATATTTAAGATGTCAATGTGACTGATGGCGAGTCCATTAATGAAACTAAACTTATAAGCCTGAGTGCAATTGCTATCTAATCTGAAGCTAAAGGAAAAATTTCAAAGGATTGTAAATCCTTATTCTGCTCGAAAATATTAATATTTCTATACATTTCATTAATTGATTCTATTGAGAAACTTACTGCCAGAATTTTATCTGATTTTAGAAATACTTGTTTTCGATTACAAGAAATACCTACGTGTCATGTAAATATTATATTTAAACATACAATATTAGTAAATTTTTTGTTATCATTTCATTCAATTTAATTATTAAAAAAGCTGCCAATTCATTTAGTAAGACAGTTTGTATTACGTACATTAATATCACGACATAGGTAGAGTTGAGAGCGCCAGTTCTGTAACCTTACAGACCTCTTTCGCTTCAGCCACATACTCGGGTACTTTAGTGTCTAATCGATTTGATCTAGGTAATTGGAAGGTGCTCTTCATCTGCCTCTTCTCTCATCACAAGTTAATAAGTATCTTTGTTACAGAGAATGCCAGCATGTCAATGCTTCTGAGAAAAATCTACGCTAGTGTTCACGTGATTCTTATCAGCACCCATTATTTGTGTTTGGGCATCAACATGGCGCAGTACTCTGATGAGGTCAACGAACTGACAGCTAACACCATCACAGTCCTATTCTTCGCTCATTCCATCATGAAGCTCGTCTTCTTTGCTCTCAACTCCAAGAACTTCTATAGGTAAGGACATTTTGAATTGTGACTGACAATTTGCGTAGCTAAAGTTTACTACAGTCGTTTTGTATTGGGGGTATTCGTGTGAATTTTGTATTAATAATTATAATATTAATCTTCCCACCATCCCCCATGGCTTAGGCGTTGTAACACTCACGTTTATCTGACGACAATTAGATGCCAACGTGACAGGTGACGAATCCGGCGCCATTTCTCAAACACAAGTATATACACGTTGAGAATTTCTTGTCAAGCGTATGCAGGAATGCACTCGATGTTCCACCGTAAAGCTCGTGGTATAACTAATCACTGTAATTGAGTGCAGAAAGACTCTTTGGTACAGTCAGCATTTGAACTTGCAATCTTTGCGTCGCGTGCAACTACTCGAACCATTCGGGCGCCGCGGCTTCATATAGAAATTTTTCTAGTTCGTATATAAATAGATACATTATTGCGTTCCAATTTTGAAATGTACTAGGAAACCGATGAGTTATATTTTTGCTAAGCCTAATTACTAATTTATTTCTATCGCTGGCTTGGTTTTCCAAACACAAGTATCTTTTCGTCTTTAGTACGAACCATATTTATTCTCTGAAACGTTTATACACGAGAGAGACAAGTTATAGCGTAAGAGTGCTCATCGGCTGACAGAAACTTTAATATTTCAAGAGTTTGCAGACAATATTGTATTTGAATAAAATTTAATTTTGTTAAGTGCAAACTTATCCAAAGGAATTCTCGGAATAATACAGACTTTTCAATATATATCCATCAAATAAATCATGATTTTGTCATCATGAGAATTTTTAAACATTATTTGAATTTATGAGAAGGATTGGCACTATATACTCATTGCCTAACGATGTGAGGGACTCAGCGTGATGATGTGTAGAGTATATAACCGTATTACATAGCTTGAGTACCTATGTACTGTGGGTAAGTTTCATACATATACATATCATCAAGCCTAGTCCCTAACGGGGTAGGCAAAGAGTATAGAGCGCCAGTTCTCTCTAGACTTGCATACCTCTTTCGCTTCGTCCACTTTCATCAGTCTGTTCGTTCACATTCGAGTACTCTTGACGTTCTCGTTCTTGAGCGTTCGATCGATTTGATCCAGGTAGTTGGAACGTGGTCTTCCTCTGCCTCGTCTTGTACACACTTTCGCTTTGTATATCTGTTTCGTCAATCTTCCTTAACTCATCCTTTCTATATATCCAAACCAACGTTACGTAACCCTCGTTCACGCAAGAGAGTTTTTCAAAGAGATCGCATACTATTTCATGCTTCCTCTGACATACCCAGGATTCGTTGCCATGTATATATATATTATATAACTCTATCAAAGCTTATGGATCTTTGATGTCTGAAATAAAGTGTTATTATCATTATAGTAACGACAAACGAAGAAAAGTGATTAGTAACCTAAAGATTAAGAGTTCGTTTCGTTAATTGTTTAAGAATTCTCGCAAATGTCGACACTACGATGTACACGTAATTATTTTATAAACAAGATAAAATATATTTAATACAATAAGAAACATACAAAATACGGTAACAAAGGATCTCGTTAATAACCTTAACAAACGCTATAATGAGAATACATTTTCGCTGTGTTTTTATTTTCAAAAGAAATCTTAAGATGAGTCATGGTTTTTTTATGTTTTTCGATCTTGTTTTGTTTATTAAAGTGAAGAGAGAGACGTAACACCTGCGAGAAATATTGAGGGTCATTCAGATTATCGCTCTTATACGCTCCCCTTTCGAGAGCCATTAGTTTGATCAACACCATGTCTAATGATATAGATATATATCACCAGACCCTGCCGAAACTCGCAGAAACAGTTAGAAAATTCTTAGAAACTATTTGATAAACATAAGTTTTTAAAGTGTATTTTGTTATATTGTAAATTAGTTTATTAATGTTATTATTATTCTTTATTTGAAATAAATTATTATTATTATTATTATTTTCTTTTAACATCATATTGGTATACCTACTGTAAGGATGTTAAGGTGTGTGTGTAAATAAATAAATAAATCTCTTAATCCTCTCTCAGGTCTTATGTTGGCGTGAGGTAGGTGACGTTGTTGACGTGTAGGAACACATCCAGAACAAGGATGGACTCGCCATCTGTTGCGTTACTAAGCACGCGGACTTGATATTTTTGCAAAAGCGTCCTTCTTCTTTATCTTCAGCTTTCATCTTTATAATTTCAATACAAGAATCTAAGATAAGCTTAAGGGTGCAAATCTTCAAGAAACCTTTTGAAACAAAGGCGGAATATAAACAGCGCAGATTGTTTGAGTTTTAAATAAAAATGCTAATGCCCGGGTTGGGTCATCTCTTGAGACACAAAATTATGGAGATTTCAAGTGCTTCCTCTTCTATGCATATAATGCCGGAATGAATATTATATATAGTCCTTATTGTAATCCAAGTTTGAGTTAAATACAAGTAAAAAAGTGAAAGTCGCGTACAAACTAAATACATGATATAGAATTGCAGATAATTTATATGAAAATTTAGATATGTACCTCTACGTAAAATGCAACCAATATTAAAAAAGGAAACCGGACGATTTGCTTCTGATATATATATATGTATATATATATATATATACATACATACATACATACATATCATCACGCCAAGTCCCTAACGGGGTAGGCAGAGAGTATAGAGCGCCAGTTCTCTCTAGACTTACATACCTCTTTCGCTTCGTCCACATTCATCAGTCTTCATATATATATACATACAAGGGAAATGTGTCTCCGTCACAAAATCTAATCGCTACGTGTTTCAAGAAAGAACACGTTAGCAAAAGTTTCCTTGAGCCGTTTGCCTGCGAGACATTTTGAGTCTCAGCGGGATTTTTACGTGTACATTTTCCTGGACCCTACACTGACATAAGCAATAAATTTACAGTCGTAAATAAAAGGAGCAACCCCATTTCTATTGTTTATACAAGTAATAATAATATGGTAGCTCATACTTAAGGACGATACCACACAAATCAACCTAGTTTCAGACAAGGCAATGGCATGTACTATGAGCATTTGAAAATAATAAATGTACACATAACATAATAATATATCTTCACGCCTCCCCACTAGGGTCCCCGAAGGGGTAGGCAGAGGTGTATAGGTAGTATTGGGTGTGGGCCCAATTTCCGCCAGAGGTATAATAGGTGCCAACATGATAGATGGCAAGTCCATTCACTCAAGCAAGCCGTCACTCAAGCACGACTAAATATACGCTTTTGAAATGCTTCTCAGACGTATGCAGGTCTCCTCTCGATTTTTTTTCTATACATATACATTGACGTTCAATAAGTATTCCCTGCGTCTCATAATGTAAAAAAAGCTTCAAATTTTGAACCACTCCTCTTCCTCTTCAGAACCCTGGCAGTGTGGAATCAGTCAAATAGCCACCCACTCTTCACGGAGTCCGATGCCAGATACCACCAGCTCGCTCTCACTAAGATGAGGAGGCTTCTGTACTTCGTTTGTGGCATGACTGTGGTGTCTGTAATAAGTAAGCATTTGTTAGTATTTTATAATTTAAAGACTTATTTAAAGTCATGAAAATAACAGCCGTGGACTTTTACATATTGTATTTTCTCGCCTTCCCATAATGGTCCCCACATGGCTAGGACGAGGTGTGTAGCTAGTACTTAAATCCACTTTTCGCCTGAGATTTTAGGTGCTAACGTGATAAATGGCAAGTCAATCGCCATTTTTCAAGCACGACTATACAAACCTCTTTTTCTTCTCAAACGTATGCAGGTTTCCTCTCGATGTTTTCCTTCACCGTAAAGCGCGTGGTGTGACTAATCTGAAAAACTCCTTGGTACAGTCGTGATCACAAATTACAATCATTATGTGCAGGTAATTAATTGCTCAAACAACTCGACCACGCTCCCATATTATTGCGTTGTTGCATACTGTTACGTAGTTCCGGGGCTTTTAAATACCCAACGTCTTAGACACGTGATGTATTTCAATTTTGTAGGCTGGGTTACTTTAACCTTCTTTGGAGAGTCAGTCCGTCTGATCACCAGCAAGGAAACAAATGAAACACTAACGGAGCCAGCTCCCAGGCTGCCGTTGAAGGCTTGGTATCCTTTCAATGCGATGAGCGGCACGATGTATATCTTTGCTTTCATAATGCAAGTAAGTTACCTATCTTGTACTTATTGGCATCAAGGTAAAAAATTAAGCCGTCTTTGGGCACTTGCAACATGAAGGGTGTGGCTCATGCTGCCGAAAAATAACTTGTTTTAAGGTGGTAAGCGACTGGTGCAGTGATAATAAAGTTCAAGTTCAATTAGTTTTACCATAGTAAAACATACTCTCAATGTATTAGTTGTACCATTCCACGCGCCGCTGTGCCTCATTTTAGTTGCTTTAATGAGAAGTACAGTTAAAAACTCATACGGAAAACAGTTTAGAAAAATCCTTCAAGTGGATTGTGTCAAAATTTGAGCTCCGTCAGTGTAGAGTTTCGAGTTTTAAGGCGAACATAAACTAACTTAATATTTATATACCATATTAGGATAAAGAAGTGGATTCATTAAACCATTGTCTTAATCCCATTCAGGTCTACTGGCTTCTTTTCGCCATGTCAGTGGCCAATTTGATGGATGTGATGTTCTGTTCCTGGCTCATCTTCGCCTGTGAGCAGCTCCAGCATCTGAAGGCAATCTTGAAACCTTTGATAGAGCTCAGTGCTTCTTTGGACACGTATAGGCCAAATACCGCTGAGCTATTCAGAGCTTCTTCTACAGGTAGGCATGGAGAGTATTTAAAATCCCACATGCTTTTAATTTTTTTATATCTTCACGCCTTCCCACAAAGGTCCCGAAGGGGTAAGCAAAAGTGTATAGGTGGTACCAGCATACCCACTTTCCGCCAGAGATATATATTAGGTGCCAACCTGACGAGTCCATCGCCGTAACTCAAGCATGACTATACATACGCCTTTGAATTTCTTCTCATGCAGGATTCCTCTCGATTTTTTCTTCTTTTCATCTTTTCCTTAACCATCAAACATCGAACTTGAAATGTTTGTGTTGTAGTCAACTATTCGGACCACTAGGTTTCCACGGCGTATACTTTGGGTCTATGTCAATTTGTTTATTTACAGAAAAGTCGGAGAAAGTCCCGGATAGTACGGATCTTGATATCCGGGGCATATATTCGACTCAGCAAGACTTCGGCATGACTCTCCGCGGCGCTGGAGGAAGACTGCAGAACTTTGGTCAGCCCGCTTCTAATAACCCCAACGGGTTGTCACAGAAGCAGGAAATTCTGGCTCGATCTGCTATCAAGTACTGGGTGGAGCGCCACAAGCACGTTGTCAGGTGAGTGAAGATTTTATAATCTTCTTAATATATATAAATTACACGTCACGTTGTTTGTCCGCGATGGACTCCTTAACTACTTAACCAATTTCAATCAAATTTGCACATCGTGTGCATTCTGATCCAACTTCAAAGATAGGATAGTTTAAATCACAATTGGACCCGATAGGTGGCGCTGCGATCGTGTTTCAGGAAGTTTAACTTTTTCACCCTGGCGAAGCTGGGCGGGACAGCTGTAAATGCAAATATTTCTGAGGATGTTAATTCCTCTCACGCAAAACCTGCTGAACGGTATTCGATAGAATTTAGCTCAGAGATAGATGGTTAGCTCGATTAATACATAGGATGTATTTAATTGGCGCTGGAACTGGCGCTCTATACTCTTTGCCTACCCCGCTAGGGACTTGGCGTGATGATATGTATGTACGTATTTAATTTCAGAAAAATCTGTTAATGTTATGAATATCTATGATTATAAGCTTAATTAAAAAAAAACTCTGGTAGTGGTAATTTTAGTGGTGGTGTGACAAATCACTTACCTACGTTCAGAAAAATACATCGGTGTAGTCGGGATTCGAACTTGCAATCTTTGTGTTCCAGCAATTACGGCAACCATGGCTCTAATGTTTGTTTCGCGTTTGTATTTTACGATCTACGTTTGTGGTCGTGTTTTATCATGTGCGCAAATAAATTTGTTCGCTAAAATGTTCTGCGTTTTATAAAAGATAATGATTTTATTGCATACATTCGTTATACGACTTTTATCTGTTGAAGTCAAGACTGTTTTTAACGATGACAACTCAGCGTTACTGTAACAGTAACTTGTCAAACACATAAAAAAAACAATGCAATTAGGTAGAGCATCCTCACTGTACCAATGAGTTTTTCTAAACTTAAGTACAGTGATTAGTCACACAACGAGCTTTACGGTGAAGGAAAACATCGAGAGGAAACCTGCATACGTCTGAGAAGAAATTCAAAGGCGTATGTATAGTCGTGCTTGAGTAACGGCGATGGACTCGCCATCTGTCACGTCGGCACCTAATATACCTCTGGCGGAAAGCGGGTGCGTGGGTATTACCTATACACCTCTGCCTACCCCTTCGGGGACCCTTGTGGGAGGGCGTGAGGATATATTATATTATTTACAATTAGGTTTAGTTTAAAGAATCTTTTTTTTTAAACATTTGTGGCAAACACGGATGCCGTATAAAAAATGTCGCCTAACGACGTTTGTAACACCAGGGGTATCACTCGCGCGTTGCGGACCCGGTTGGAATCTTTTCACACCCTTCATGAAGAACTCCATGCTGTACTCTCTAGGGAAATCATCAACGGGGAGTTCATTATTTATCATAAGAAATCACAACTTCACATAGACGACAATTTACAATACACGTGCAAGAAGTGATCTTATCACTACATTAAATGTATATAAAGAAGTCCCTCGCCGGGTCTGTCTGTCTGTTTGCGATAAACTACTTAGCTACTGTACGCATTTTCATGCGGCTTTCACTAATATAACAAATCATGAGAATGTAGTCTAGGAGCTATCATCAAAAATGCTACTTTGATCTTCGAAATGTAACAAGACAATACGTGCGGTAGCGAAGTCTTCACAGGTCGCTAGGAATAAACAAATAAACTCATTTATTGTACTTGTCAAAAGTGTTTAAGTATCTTTTTATAAATAGTTTTAGCAGTCTTTTACTGGTTTTGGCATCTTGGTGCATACTTGTCCTTCCTCATACAATAGAGTCTTAGTGCCGTATCGACTTCTTGACAAGGTCTTGGTAGGTAAGTGGAGATCGTCACGATCTGTGAGGTGTTTCATTTCAAAGACAAAATTTATAATGTTTGGAGAAACGATAAATCGATTATTTTTTTTATATTTGATTGGCCTTCCAAACCGATTAACGGATTTATCAATTGTGCGTTTAGTATAGGTCACATAACATCGAACTTACAACCTCATAATTAAGTTAGTTTCATATAAAAATAACTTTATTAAGTTTCCACTTAGAAATTGGAATGGCAAATCGTTCTGGGGCTTTCAAAAAGGTTTAATTGTGCTTACAATTAAATGGAACTGGTTTTTCAGATATTTGACATTATGAATAAAAAAATCTGAATTCCATTTTCAAATTCAGAAGCATGAATTCTTTCATTATCGCTTCTATATACATGTATATAGACGACGAAATAAACATGCTTATTACGCTTCCTCAATTCAAGTTCGTTAATGTAATTAAAGGTATTTTGTAGCCTTCAGTTCCCAGTAATTACGTCGTAGTTGTTTTGCCAATGTCAAGCTAACCTTGGCTTAGCCGGGGACCAAGCAGATGTCCACCATCGATCAGTTGTCATGAATATTAATAGTATAAGAACACATACACATACATACATATCATCACGCCAAGTCCCTAACGGGGTAGGCAGAGAGTATAGAGCGCCAGTTCTCTCTAGACTTACATACCTCTTTCGCTTCGTCCACATTCATCAGTCTCTTCATACATGCTCGTCGGTTTCGAGTACTCTTAACGTTCCCGTCCTTCAGAGTCCGATCTATTTGATCCAGGTAGTTGGAACGTGGCCTTCCTCTGCCTCTTCTTGCACACACTTTTGCTTTGTATATCTGTTTCGCCAATCTTTATATCTTTATATAAGAATACCTACTATGTTTTATTTATAGTAACAACAATATAAAAGCACCGTGGTGGCCGAGTGGCTCGAGTAGTTGCCTGCAACACAAAGATTACAAGCTCGAATCTTGACTGTATCAATGAGTTTTTATGAACTTAAGTACAGTTATTAGTCACACCACGAGCTTAGCGGCGAACGAAAATAATGAGAGGATACTTGCATACGTGAGAAGAAATTCAAAGACGTCTATATGTATAGTAGTGCTTGAGTAACGGCGATGGACTCGCCATCTATCACGTCTGAAGAGTGGGTGTGGGGGTACTACCAACACACTTCTGCCTACCACTTCGAGGACCTTTGTTGGAAGTCAGTGAATCTTTGTATTGTAGGCAACTGCTTAAACCACTCGACCATTGAGCATTGAGCCTTATAGTTCGTCGTCATCTGACTTAATATTATAAAATTTGTCAGTATTTTTGTTCATCTTTCTCACAAAAACTACAAAACGGTATTAGATGAATTCTGCCCACCGAGATAGATTATAAGATGGATTAACAAATAGGATATGTTTTCTTGTAGAATTCTGCCAAATACTTTTTTCTTGCTATGGAACTTCAAGTTAAGAATCAATTTACAAAACTCAGAGTAAAACTGAAACAAATGAATGAAATAAAATAGAAATAGAAGTGCTTAATTTCGCTTCCTCGCTGATTCCATTCCAGTTTTAGTACTTTTAATACTGCAATATTATGTCTGTAAAGAACTCGAATGGGTTTTATGAAACCGCCTGCTTCCGCTTTCAGCGGTGCAGTGAAGTGAAACATATTTAGTATCGTGGTTATACGTACGAGAATTTACTACTGAATTTAATACAAAACCATAAAATAAATGGGGAACTGAGTTTGTATTTTGCGCTTTCGCGTTCATCGATATAATGGTGTATAAACAATGTCTTGGATATAGAAAATATACATCAAGGGGAAACCTGCATACGCTTGAGAAGAAATTCAAAGGCGTATTTATAGTCGTGCTTGAGTAACGGCGACGGCCTCGCCATTCATCACGTTGGCACCTAAAATATATCTCTGGTGGAAACCGGGTACCCTACTTACACCTCTATCTACCCCTTGTGGATAGGCGTTAGATGCAGATGTTCAGATTAAATGTATTGCATTTTTATTTGCTTTTTTCGTATTGTCTCTTTATTGTTTAAATTGTATAGTGTGAGTTCCGGGAACATCTGTTACTTAATCGATAGCGACAACGAAAGGCCTCCAGCCAGGCTTTTGTTAGATGCTAAAGAAACACAGCTAACACCCTCTGTGTTTCGCACCCTTTCTGTTTCGCAAACTTTTATGGTTTAGTTTTTAATTTGTTGTTTGAACTTATAAACCAAATTGCGGATCTATAAGCGCGATATACGTTAAAATCAAAACAAGTCAACGCCATCTTGTTACATAAATGTGATCTTATTTTGTTTTGTATAATGGTAATAAATACATACATTTAGAATTTCGTACGATTGAAAATGGTTTAAGGAACACGTCTTTTAAATCACAATCTTTTAAAAGAATCAAATATCAGAAGTCTTTGTAAAGACTGAACTTAAAAGGCCGGTCTATAATTAGGTGACACCCTTGATCACAGCTTTGCAATTTCTCGGCGTTGTTGGTATCAAATTGTATTAATCACTTTCTCACGTTGGCACCTAATATACCTCTGGCGGAAAGTGGATGTGTGGGTATTACCTATACACCTCTATCACCCTTCGGGGACCCTTGTGGGAAGGCGTGAGGATATATTATTATAATCTCTTTTTTGCTTTGTAATTTTTGGGAACCTATAATTATGATATATTTTTACAATATTGGATGGATTTCATACATCATCATCATCATCATCATCAGCCTACTGCTGGAAATAGGCCTCTTCCATGGTGCGCCACCACACTCTGCCACCACACTCTTCGGCCCAATTCATTATTATGAGCCGTAGTGGTTTAAAAATATCAGTCGATATTACACTGTGGTGCCATAACGTTGATTCATAGCAACATGAGATTTTTAACGGTAAAAGAAAACATCGTTAGGTTAAGTGTATAATATATTTGAGAGGAGAATCAAAAATGTTTAGTGTGCTTCAAATTGACATCTAATTATATCTGCGACTAAAAAGGAGGATTAAACATCTGATTCTCGTGCAAGAAGTCGTTAAATTAATATTACATTTATATCTGAACATACTTTATTTTATATATGTATATCATCACGCCGAGTCCCTAACTAGGGGTAGGCAGAGAGTATAGAGCGCCAGTTCTCTCTAGACTTACATACCTCTTTCGCTTCGACCACATTCATCAGTCTCTTCATACATGCTCGTATACTTTATTTTATACAATATATACAAAAAATATATGTATATAATATATATCTATACACCTCTGCCTACCCCTTCAGGGACCCTTGTGGGAAGGCGTGAGGATATATTATTATTATTATTATACAAACAACTGTTCTAAAACTAACTGCTTACATATAAAAAAATTGTGCTAACTTGGTATTCCTCGGCAACTTGCCAAGAAGCCTAGCACGATGCCAAGCTGGATAGCAAATGCTGATTCTCTGAGCGAGATATGTCTTAGCCTGCTTATGGATATTACAAATACACAAAGATGGCTGAGCTGCCACAGAGAGCTGGCGCTCTACTATCTCTGCCTACCCC
>JACCPG010005802.1:0-38253 GCA_016069955.1 Drepana arcuata | reverse complement strand
ATATCGAGATGAAACCTGCATACGTTTGAGGAGAAAATCAAAGGCGTATATATAGTCTCGCTTGAGAGACTCGAGATCGGGCACGTTAGCACCTAAAAAAATCTCCGGCACAAAGACTGCGTTGATACACCTCTGCCTACCCCTTATTGAAGGGCGTGAAGATTTAAAGTATCTGTAGTCTATGAATATTAATGCCAGAGCTGTAGACGCATATTCATAACTGGATCACTATTATTTATCAAGAGGTACCTATTATTTGCGTAGGTCGCGCTCCTGAGAGCACTATCAAATCTAGAATTGGATCACGTTACGCATCCCCTCCAGGACCTTAACTGCGGCTTACCGCACACAACTGGGGTGGGGGGAACGCAGCTACAACCCTATTATTCCACTATCTCACTTTGCGAGTACGTGAGAGACTTATTCACTGACCGAATCTGATGTAACAACATTTTTCGTGCGTGTGCGTACGTGTATCACGTGGCGGGGTATTTTTTACTCCCACTACCATACATATTTAAACCTCACGTGATTTTGTTGCATTTTTTAAAAGGACACGTCGTAAACTGTGTTGAGATTGCTGTAACATCCTCTTTCAAGATATATGTTACGAGATGTTAGGTTATAAATACGACGAAACTTATTATGTAGAGAACTAGCTGTGTCCTGCAGTTACACCCGCGTGAAATTTGATTTCATTTGTAGGTTGTCCTCCCTCCCACATGACCGCCCACCACGTACATTATTTGAATTAATTGCTGCGGAGTTATTTTAAAATAGTTTCATCTCCTAAGATATTCATTGAAATAAAAATGATTACAGGCCAACTTTAAAAAAATTAAATAATTGGCATGAAAAAAGAATTTATTTGGATACCATGTTTATAAAAACACCTTGAAAGATAGACATATGTTATACAGGTATTTTATTTAGAACTTTTAAAGAGTACCTAACAATTCCGTCACTCATGATTATTGCGGAACTTTAACCGTTTACGCAGCGAACGTACCGGACGCCCTCATAAAGGAATATATTCTCCCGGTTTTTGCAAATTTTTTCATGCTTGGCTCCTATTGGTCGTGATATTACAGAGCCTACAATCCTTCGTAAATAAATTGGCTAACATTTTTTATTTATTTATAATAATAATATCCTCACACCTTCCCAAAAGGGTCCCCGAAGGGTAGGCAGAGGTGTATAGGTTATATTTTAAATTTAAATAATTAAATTTTCAAATTTTATTAGTATTCAGTACGGATATTAGCCTTAACATTATAACTCACAAAGTTAACGACGAACTTCGTATGTACTTTAAATTTTTTTATTATAGAGAAGATATAGCCGTTACTATTTTCTGACCTGTTTAAAGTGGCATGTACTTTAATAATAAAAATGTTCAGATACGGTACTCCATAATACCTACAAATATAACAGTGCTTAGGTATTTTTAGTTAGTTGTATTATTCGTATTGATGTATTCGTATTGATCGAAATCGAACATATGGCGGCCGATTCTTACAGGAAAATCTTTATATATAATCACCCTTAACTGACAGAACCGCGTGACTAGATGTATGAGTGTAGAGAGCGAAAGAGGTACGTCTTCAGATCATAGCATGGAAAAAAGTAAGTCTCTGCCTACTCCCATGGGACACATACGAGAATATTTTATGTACGTATGTACGGTCATAAAATCAAATTACATAGTTACTCTATTAATTAAGAACTGAATAATTTCAGCAACTCAAGATTTCCAAGTGGAATAATTTCTTAGTATTAAACTAAACTAAGAAATTATTCCACTTGGAACCAACCAACAATTTCGAAAACCCTGAGCCAACTCAGCCTAAATTCTCATTTGTACAGGTCTGGTCTGGGGTGTAAAGCATTTATATTGCGCACACCTGTACAGCCGACATAAATAATTGAGAAATTGCTCTGCTGCTTGTGCTTTTAACTCGTTTTTCTTCCATTACATGTCATAGACGCAACATTATCTCTAAAGAATTTTCGTTGAACATTTTGTTATGTATGACATATAACTCAATACTATTGCCTAACTTAGAACATTCTGAAATCGGGACTCAATACGTTCCTATGTTCCCCTGAGCTCTGGAATATATATTGAACTTTAGAGAATGTTCATACTACTTACCCAAGTGAAAAGGCGAACTGCAACTATTCTCTACATTGCATTCAATGTGATCTAAGCAGCAAACTATGATCTAAACAGTGCAGTTCACAACTACTACCAGCATACTTATGGTTTTGTTCTTGTTTGCAAGCAATAGTATCTATGAGATACCACATCGTATTTGTCTCCAGCGTTATTTACATAGGAAATTTTAATTGGTTGTCCGTTTTCGAAGAGGTTAAATCAGTTTCTAGTTTAATAACAACGATGGACTGTGTTTGGTGTTCGTGCGATAAAATATGTAACAAACGAAACAAGTGAAAGAACAGGTTGTTAAGGTATACCAGTATAACTGTGCAAACTGTGCAGTGTTAACAACGGTGTTGTTTCTGATCGTGTGTAAAAAAGCGAAGTGCTCTGGCTTATGAATTCGGATGAGAGGATGCACGGCTGGTGGTTGTCCGCTCGGCGCAGACGCTAGCGAGAGAGGTAGTGGCGATCGGAAAGGGTGTCGGGCCGCGAGCGCGACGACTGGTGCCCGCACGAGGCGCGGCGGCATGCGCTGACGTGCGCGCGGCGCTGCGCGTGTTGCGGCGCGGCGCGATGCCCCCCTGGGCCTGACATGGAGGAGGGTGGCTACTGGCGCCCGTCTTGCTCAACGCTGTCGCTCGCTGAGCACCATGGCAGCGCAACGCACCTGTGCGCGAGGCACGCGCCGCAGCCGGCACGCCTTGCGCACCGTCACCCCCCTCATGCACACCATCCACACGTGCATCAGCACGCGCACGCGCACCACCTGCAGCACGCGCAGCACGCCACCTCGTGCCCCGTGCACAGCCCATTCAGGCAACCAACGCCGGAATACTGCGCGGCGCACTCACAGGTTTGTTGTACATAGATGTCATACCCACAGATTTGCTGATACATTTTTGTCACATCATTATTAATAATTGGTTTTATTAGACGGTTAAGATTAGAAACTTAATTTCTTCGAAATAAGTAATTGTTTGTAAGTAAATAAAAAATACTTTACCCTTCTGACATATTTATTTCACATAATCGTCGAGTCTTCAGGACTTCGATACTATATCATAGATCAAAGTGGTAAATAAGTAGTACATATAACTTCAAGCATCAACTTTTAGCCTTAGCCTTTAGAACAACTTTACATCCCCCTGATTCAAAGTGACTATTGATCTGTGGAATAGGTACAATGTTTACTTCCATCGCTTGAATTGATGGAGTTCAGGAGAAATATCAGCGAGTGCTTTCGACAAATAGGCTACAATTTCTTAGTTCGCTGCCGGCAAGGACATGTTTTGTTGAGAAAATACTCGAATATAAATCTTACCACAATGGTTCAATCGGCTTATGTGCGGACTCGACATGAAGAAAATATGTAATCAGTTAGTTAAGACTCGCGTGGCGGTATCGTCTAGATTATTGAACTACATTTTTTCTGTGTCAGTATATATTATGTACATACGACATTCGAAATTGCTTGATTTTGAAAGTTCTGACAAACTATGGTATCGAAGAAGCGAGATTTCTAAAGTGGGCTTATATCGTACGTACATATCATCACGCCGAGTCCCTAACGGGGTAGGCAGAGAGTATAGAGCGCCAGTTCTCTCTTGAGTTATATACCTCTTTCGCGTCATCCACATTCATCAGTCTCTTCATACATGCTTGTCGGTTTCGAGTACTCTTGCTTATATCGGCTTATATTTCAATATTAGCTTTAGGCGCGGTTTTAAAAAAAGCTAAAGCTTTGTACATACATACAAAATAAAATTCGTTATTCATATATGGTCTTATATAACGACAAGTCCCTTATAATGGGTAAGGAAGTTATCAAAGCACGATGAGGTATAAGTAAACGACTTATATATATATAACCTAGTCACGTGATGTGCCACCTGCACCTAATTTATTTCAAGTTGCGGCCTTCGACGAACTCTAGGGAACCTATTTTCAATGACGTCGATTTGCATCTTATGCGGCTTCTCGTGCTCTCCAATACGTGAGTAGTAAAGATTGGAAATAAAATTGATATTGGAATATCGATTTTAACATCGGTATCGGTACAGTCATTTAGGCCGTTCATGATAAATTGGCTCATAAAATGGGTGATACACGGAATCGTTAGTAACACTGTAACAGGATTTGATATTTTTTTGAGGTTCTTTCAGTATCGTTCGTTGATGAACGAAAATTAATGGTGATAGGCATCGGAAATGTATAAATGTCATTCGCTTTACAAGTAACAAACTGAACTGTTTAATATTAACATTTTAAGAACGGTACTCACTAGTTGTACCTTATGTTATGTGACAAGGGGCGATTTTTTATTTTATATTATAATACAGAGTAATAATAAACTATAAATATAATAAATGTCCCAAATCTGTGTCACGCGGAAGGGTGCCAAGAACACTGACGGCATTGCAAGTTTGTATGGCAATACTGACTCGCTGAGCGAAATATTCGCCAGCCCTCCTGTCATGGGACACCTCAAAAAGTTTCCTCGAGACATCCTTATAAAAATGAAGAGCATCCTAGAGCCCTAGAGTTTCGACTTCAAACGCCACAAAAACGTAGTCTTGGCTCAAGGTAGCATATTTGCGGCGCTTGAGGCACTCCTGCCGAGCAGCCGCTGCGCTGGCGGCCACCGATGTCTCCAGGAGGTGAGACGGAGCCAGAGTATCGACGCAAGTAGCATCCCACACTAAGGGTCGTCCCAGCCGCCAGGGGACCAGTGTCAGACCAGCCGCTTGCCATCTTTTCGAGCCAGCCCATTAGGCTCTAAAATAGCTGACATTCGAGCAAAAGCCAACGCCTGACGGACCCTTACCTTAGCCTCTTACTTAAGATATACAGCTAAACTAAGTAAGTAATATTGTCTAAAAAGTACCCGTATTAGCTGAAGGGAAAGTTTGTAGCCAGAGGCCCGACTCCCACCTAGCAACAGCTAAGAGACGGGCTCGCTCATGTGGCTCCGATGCCGATTCTAAAAGAGAATTGTACTCCAAAACACTGAGCGGCTCATCCCACAAGCTTTTTTTGTCTATACCGGCAACAAAATGCCAGGCATTTCTAGCCTCACACAGCCACGAGAACTCAAAATCACAAAGCGATGAAGCAATAATTTTTCCAATGAAGTCCCGTGAGCTGAAAATTGATGACAGAAATGCCGGTAGAGCCACAAAGGCAATTTTATAATGTTTCTACGTCGAGTTCATTTATGAACAAACTCTAAGTCTTTCTCACACATCAATCATAAGATCCCTTTTAATCAACTCCTAAAATAAATTACGAATTGTATGAATTCGTGTTATGTGATAGTGCGCATGATAAAATATTGATTGTCACATTGTTGCGGTGCAATACAATTTTATATTTCTTTTGATTTTGATTAGTTCTGAGTAAACTTGTGAAATATTTTACCTTCCGAAATTCTTGGGATTTCGCTACTCGAGTAACAATTTGTTGTTAGCTCGACGTTGCCAGCTACAAGCCGAATATTTTTTCTCTTAGAAAATATTAATGATTATTTTTCCAATATACGTAGCAGTAACACGAGATAATGCTGATACTTCAGCTTCAGCGAGGAAATATCCACAAACTCCCTAGGCGATTGTTAAGGGAATAACAAGGATCGTGATAGGAATTGCAAGAACTGTTTATTCTTTGTCTCAGCTCCTTCAACAAAAAGCGAGTGAGATAAATCAACAACCACGATACATAGACAATTAGGTAGATGACACGGGTATACTTAAAAGGACATGGCAATATAGCAAATCGTGTTAGGAGAGTCCCTTACGCGGTAGGCAGAGAGAAGAGCGCCAGGTCTATTTTGAATTACAGAATTCTTTCCTTTGCACTTAAAGCATGCACATTCATTAATCTCTTCATATATACTCGCCGATTTCGGGTACTCCTGTCTTTGACTTGAGTTTCCGTTTTGTTCCCCAGTCGAGCAGCTCCACTTTTGAATGAGACATCCTGTTCTACTCTGTCTCTCTTCTATGTAGACTACTCTCTCCACAGTACTGGTGAATCACGTCAATTGTGTAAATCGCCTGTTTTAGTGCCTTAGTATATATGGCAAACATTAAGTTTCAAAAATAAATGGTTTCACCATATTCCATCGGGTTGTTAACCCTAGGAATTACACTCATATATAAAAGAAATCAACGTTAATACGATCTACTTTACCTTAGAAGTGTGTGAGCTAGTTCACACAATATATAACGTTTATATTATAGAAGCAGGAATAGCAGCTGTTCTTGATTGATGGGGCTTAGTTCATGATATAACGTAATGGGGGGAGATTGATGTGATCTGAAAACCATCCTGGCGCCTAAAGCGGAGCGTACAATTCGAATGCTTAGTAAACTCACTGTACTTTTAGTTGTGGGCTTAATATTGTCTTTAAAAGTGGTAGAATTATAATAGTACTAATAACTTCTTAGGATCATTCCACGCAAATTGATCTAGTCTCAAATTAAGCAAGCTAAAGGTATGCTAAGGGTCCTGACTACCTACATATATCTTATAAACAAAATTGAAGTGCCTGTCTCTAATATTAAAGTATTTTAACGACGCTGATGTTAAACACTTTTACTTTTTTTTTTTTCCGAACTGGTTGGACTGATTTTTGCGTGACTTTCTTGGCAGATAGCTATGTTATTATAGTTTTGTATTCATATACAATATTAATTCAACGGTGCCAACGTGACAGATGGTGAGTCCATCGCCGTTACTCCAGCACGACTATACATACGCCTTTGAATTTATTTTCAGACGTATGCAGGGTTTCTCTCGATGTTTTCCTTCACCGTTAAACTCGTGGTGTGACTAATCACTGTACTTAAGTTCAGAAAAACTCATTGTTACAGTCGGGATTCGAACTTGCGACCTTTGCGTCGCAGTCGACTGCTCGGACCACTCGGCCACCATGGCTAAGCCAGTTATTAATATCACGTTGATATGGTCAACATTATGTATAAACATTTATTTGTGTCTTGTATATGTATTAAATTAATTCTTATATACTAATCATATTATAAATAACGAAAACTTCCTCACCGGAAGGATCGATCACGTAGGGCTAAGGTGTGCGGAGGCTTCATTGGGACAATCCCTCACAAATTGACATAGCCCCAAATTAAGCAAATCTTGTGTTAATGTAACTAGGCAGCGATATATTTACTTATATAGATATCTATCCTATATACAAGAATACATAGGACATCCAAGAGTAAGGTACAAGCACTCGTGTTCATCACACTAATATCTGCCCTCAGCGGAAAACAATCTCAAGAAAGGAAAGCGATCTCAAGTTTTGCAGGAGCTCTAACCACTAGACCAGACATCCGTCTAAATTAAAATCATTAAACTGTATTTAAAAATCTTGATAGACAATAATGTTTTCTATGTCAAGGACTACCAACTACCTAAACACCTCTGCCTACCCCTTCGGGGACCCTTATGGAAAGGCGTAAGGATATATATGGAAACAATCAGACACATCCGTTACAGGTCGAACGCGATGAACTTGAATAATCCTTACTAATATTATAAATGTGAATGTAAGTTTGTTTGTTACGCTTTCACGTAAAAACTACTTAACCGATAATCATAAAACTTTGTACACATATTCTTGGAGGTGTTAGAAGTAACAAAGAATACTTTTTATTGAAAAAATAAATCATTTTTACGACAGAAAAAAATGCCGTTTTACTAAAATGGTGATGGCTTATATCCAGAATTAAGACATAGAATACATTTGAATCCCGAAAGATTCAACGCTCTAATATGATAAAGGTAAAAATATGTATGTTGCTCTTTCCACGCGGGCGAACGCGCGGGCATAAGCTAGTAAGGTTTATATAAAAGGAGCTGAAGGAAATTATCTTTTAGCATAATCATGAGTTTCTCTCGCGCTTTTGACAATGGCAATCGCGCAACCAAAATTGCTTTTCGGTTCGGGGTGAAACGGAACGCATGACGTGCCAGGAACGAATCGCAGCCGATGCGTAATTGAATCAATTTCAAAAATAAAAAGAATAATAAATCAGCTTGGGCCTCGCGCCTCCGTTGGGTCTAAATCAATTCACATCTCGTGGGTATTGAGGAAGTATGTTGATACGACTGTGTTTCCAAGCGTTACAATTTCATTGTTTTTTTATTAGCGGCACAACAAGTGCGGCATATATTGCCGAGGCAGCCAGTATTTTTTTTTACATAAAGAAGTATATTTTACTTATGATATTTAACTTTTATTTGCATTAGACCTTTTCGCTGTTTCCTTATATGATTTATTACTCCTTTATATTACTTACGGCAATATTTACTTTTGCTAATCAAATAGCACTTAAAAATTGTACTTACTTTTACTGTTCGGTATGCATACGACTGGAATTCTGAATATTTTCTTTGAAAGCGAATTAGGTTGCCAGAGTTCCTCGTTAGAACACCTACGTAGCTTTTTTCCTAGGGGAAACCCCAAATAGGAGGAAGACAGGAGAGGTGGGCAGGTTATCTGAGATTTCTACCCACTAACTAAAACCCGCATATTGTAAGTACATATACATTTTGAATTTCATGCGATTTTTTTACTTTTGATTTGACATGCGATTTACAAGAGATGGAAAGTGTGAGAGTGATATTGAAAGAAGAGTGAATGGAGGAAACATGGTGAATGGAGCTTTGCACTCCTTCATGGGCAGTCGGAATGTGTCTTTCAAGGCGCGTCTGGCTGTGCATGGGGGAGTGTTGGTTCCGACACTCATGTACGAAAGTGAAAGTTGGGTATGGCAGAAGAAGCATGAAAGCCGAATAAATGCAGTTGATATGAGAGCGTTAAGAAGTATGATAGGAGTTAAACTGAGTGACAGGATAAGAAATAGTGAGATAAGGAAACGTTGTGGTCTGAAAGAAGATTAGTGACAAAAATTGAGAAAGGTATGCTGAGATGGTTTGGCCATGTCGAGAGAATGAATGAAGAACGATTGACGAAAAAAGTGTATAAGGCGAGTGTGAATGAAAGTGTTGGAAGGGGTAGACCTAGGCGGACGTTTATAGACCAAATTAGGGACGTCTTGAAAAAAGGTCAGGTAAACCGAAGAGCATGTATGAAGAGAATAATGAAAGTGGACGAAGCGAAAGAAGTATGTAAGGATCGTAGCAAGTGGAAAGAAGTGGTCTCGGCCTACCCCTACGGGAAAGAGGCGTGATTATATGTATATGTATGTATGTAATTTCATGCGATCAATTCTTACTATCTACGGATGAAATGCGCATAGCATTAACTAAATAAAACGTATAATTAATAAACAAGCAGGTACACGCGACGAGCATCAGGTAAATTTTTATTTGCCGTATGTAGACCGTAAACCCCTAGGGAAATTAAAAATGCGCCCTTTGTCACCACTAATGTACATTTCCTCTTATTTTAATACGTATAATCGGGTTCCTAGTGCTGAGATTGTCGACCTAAATGTAATAAAAACAGCCCCTGCGGCATCATTGCGCAACCCCCGAAAGTTAATTCAAAGACAAACTCCGGGACTGTTATTTAATGAAATCAGACGACCGCTGATAAAGCTTTAATCCTTTTAAAATTATTGTTCTTACTAATTTTTAATCCAGATTTAGATGCTACAACAGAGTAAGATTTCTGAAAGGAAAGAAGAAAGATGAATAGGATTCAGACATTTTAGCTTAATTGGTGCCATCCATAAAGACATCTTGATTGAAAGTTGATCATTCTTAATTAACTTTTACATAAAGTTCTTGTAAAATAAACGACCAAACAATGTGTACGATGTTCAATTATAGAAATGCCGAAATATTAAGGCTTCAAATAAAATCCATACTGTTTCGTTGGCCCGTCTAATCAATATATTAACTAGTCCTCGCTGGTTAGAATCCCGCTGGAGGCGGATTTGTGTGTGGAACACGATAGTTGTAACATAATCCTGGATGACCTATATATATATTTATTTGTATCTACATACGAATGTAGATCGTTGTCGAATTCACATACTACAAACTTTGCGTAGTTTGGGACAAGGTTAATTTGTGCAATTCTACCATAGTACTGCTATTACTATATTATACGTCAATCACTGTGTGAATGGTCTATCCGCAGTAATACTATCATATAAAATCCTAAGCTATTATGAATACTATTGTTGAAAATAACTGTTCTATATACTAGAGTGAAAGAAGATGAAAAAATAAACATACAAGGACCTGAAAAGATTCAAACATTTTTATATCTGGAAGCTACAATCGATATTTGGCTGGCAGTCATGTCTTACTTAAAAGTCTATGAAAGAATAGCCCAGATATTATGCTCCTCTCTCAACAATACGAATCTGATGCAAAGATTCACTTTACTTGAATTATGATATCATTAGCCCCAAACCACTTTCAAGCCGTCGACTTTTAACACAAATAAATATATGTATTGTTGTTCCTTCTTAAAATTTGTTACATTGTGTTTGTAGATTTTGTGTTCCTCTTGTCTGAATGCTTACAAAGTTTATCCTTGCCAAGTATAAAATGTTCATCCAACTTGGTTTTCTAACATTTTGTCTTTCCAATCCATTAAGAGTGAACAATTTGTATTTCGGTTTAATTAACATTTGTTTGTACTCTCACGATCAATGTTATTTTTGAATCGCATTCTAGGATCATATTTAGATTAATGGTTGTTGTTTAGATGAATGAATGAAGATGCAATGGTTAACTACGAAAGTACTTAACGAATTTCGAAGTCCGCGTCGTAAAGTAGTTATTTTGCTTAAGGTCACGGCACAGTATGTGACCTCATCGAGCTTGAACTAAAAAATCAAGACGATTAGGTCAAACTGGACGTTGGAATAAGAAGTAATTACCATTAACGCCAAGAAATTGTATTTGCAAACAACATGCCAACTCATAATCCCATTAGTTCAGTACACGAGTACTTACTATATATAAGGAACTTGTCCTTTAATTATGATGGATGACCAATACATTGTCAACAAGATCTATATATAAGGTATCAGATTCATATTCATCATATTACAGATTCAATATTGTACGAGACTAATTACCCGAAATTCTTCAGTAATAAAACGTGTCTCATTTCGCCGTACAAATTTTCTGACTCAGTTGTTTGTAATATTTTACCGAACGAATGCTCAGTTTATATTTACGAGCTTTTCTGGTGAGTTAATTGCTTTAGTTAATCCAAGTCGGGAATTTCTCAGCAGATCATGGTAAAGTGGTCTTTGTCGGTATGTTCGCGTCTGACGTGTGTTTTAAATGACTTGAATTACGTAAACGTTTAACAAAATTGGACTGGATTTTTTGTAACTTTCTGATATATATTTGAAGTTTGAAGGATAATTAATGTTTTTTGACACAAAAATGTAGGATTATGCCAACATATTCTGGCTGAGTGATTCGAGAAGTCTTTTGCAAAGTGTGCTAGTTTGTGTACAAGTGTCCAGACTGTGCCAAAGAGTTTTTTATGGACTTGTGTACAATTAATTACACCGTCAGTTTCACGTTGAATTAAAACATCGACAAGTATATATAGTCGGTCTTGAGAAATGGCGATGATCTCGCCATCTGCCACGTTGGCACCTAAATATAACTTGGACGAACAGAAGGTGCGTTACAGGCGTTATACCACAATGCGTGAAGATATATCTCAAACAATACTAACACCTTGCGTCCCAGTCGGCGTAGTATTAAAGCTAAGAAATCAATGTCTAATTATAACCTTTGTTACTTAGTAACAAGTATACATCTGTTCAAGACCATTAACATTTTTATCGAGTTTTACGACAGTTCCTCTTCTAAATTGAAAATGTTTGGTTGTGACCGCAGCACCAGTAGCAGTTTCATACCTTGTTGCTACAGCGTGGTGGTCAGCTCGCTAGTTATTAAATAATCTGTCAACGTGCCAGGTTTATGTATGTTGTCCTAAATTAAACATGGAATTTGTTGCTTCTATTCAAAACGGCCGGCTACATGCGCTGGTGGTTCAATTTGTTAATTGACATATTAATCTGGAATTGTAGCTTTGGCAGTTGTGTAATATTTTCAAGTAAATCCCTCACGAGGTATGCTCCAGTTCTGTCAAGATATTCATATGTACATGTTTTCTTTCATCCTCAACCACATCCGTACATCAAGTAACTTCTAGCCGGCGATCATGTATGAAAAGATTGATATAGATTTTCTGTTCTCTTTTCTATTTTTATTCAGAAGCCAAAAAAGTCAATTAGTATTGTATAAGTTCATTCCCAAAGTTACATGGGCACATGTTACTGAAAACCCTGTAGATATAACTTTTTGCTCTTGCGGCCAAAAAGATGTATACAAATATATCGCCCGGATTATTTTATCGACTAACTTTGTGCTATCTTCGGTTCATACCGCCTGAGCTTCTACAAAAATTATGATCAACTTCTTTTACACGTATCTTTCTATCCAGAGCTAACACCTATATAAAAAATATAGGCACTACTATCTACTCGTTAAAAAATATATATTGTTATTATAAAAGTATTATTTTAACAACTCTTTCCGGACCCTTGATAAGGGTATCGTTGAACATTATTTTAAGAGGGATTTAATATTTATTTTATTTAGAGCAATTATAATTCTCTGGCTAATATTTTATATATGAACGGGTGCCATCAACGTTTGGGACATGATATAATTACTGACTGATGAATCGTATTTTTTGTAAAACATTGATAAACCTGATTTATCTATTAAACTCCCAATGAGAATAGAGCCGCCAAAAGTATGTATTACCAAAAAGTCGCAAAATGTGGTAAGCGCTAGATCAGGCGAGAGGTATATGAACATTTCTTACTAGAAATGTAACGACGTCAGGTCCACAATTCGATAGTCGGTTACAGTGTCGCTAGCTGCGTACCTTCTACCTACTTCTAATGTGCCTTATTCTGTAATGTACCGAGCGTACTAACTGTTATGTGTGCTATTGGTGCAAAGGAATGTGTAAAAAAATACTTAGTTGGACCAAGATACTTATCATCACGCCAAGTCATCTAACCGTTAACCCTAACGCACGCCTCGCTATAACTATAGAGTGATTTCACGGCATGCAGTAGGGAACTGCTCACTCCATATCCAGGCAACACGTCCCAGAGTTCCTTTCGTACGACTCTATCAAATGCCTTCTATAAGTCGACGAAAGCGACAACGTTAGATATAAAGACGAAAGATATATTTATATATAATATATATATATAATGTTAGATATACATATTTTCTTCATTATATAATTATACACTAAGAAAAATATATAATAATAATATTATTGCTGCCACTTCTAGACAAAGTTGATATTTTTTAAATAGTCTCATTAACCTTTTTTTTTATACAACAAGAGTGGCAAACAAACATACGGCCCACCTGATAGGAAACGGTTACCGTAGCCTATTTACGCTCACGAAGTATCACTTGCGCGTTGCCACTTTGTGTTCAGAGAGTTATACTCTGTTGGCAACATAATAGGTCTAATCCCTCGGTTGCAAACACAATATAACAATCCTCCCCCTCCCCAAGCAGCTCATTACTGGAAACCTTATTCACCACGTAGGAACACAACACAAAAAAATTGTGTTATTTGGCTGTGAGATCCTGCCCCAGTCGGGCAGCTCCAAATACCATAAAATATAGGCAGAATTGCAAATTTGTAGCATATTTGTTGCCTTCGTACAAATAGAGCCCTTCATGCCACATTTGCTTATCAGTTTCTCGCTTGACTAAATTTAAATGGGTGTACAGAGCCCTGCTCATGCCAATAGATATGTAGATTTATCAAAACACTTCGTGTGGTTTTCGCGATCAAGTACCAAATACACGTGCTCCTGCGTCAGATAAATTTATACCACAAGGATGGCAAACAAGCATGCGGTCCGCCTGATGGTAAGCGGTTACCGCCGCCTGTGGACGCTGTTGCCGACTCTGCAGGAATCTTTTCACACCCTTCTTGAAGAACTCCATGCAGTACTCTCCAGGGAAAACCTCAACGGGGAGCTCATTCCACAGCCTGAGCGTTCGCGGAAGAAAACTCCTTTGGAAGCGCACAATGCGAGACCATTCACCCCCATACCTTGGAACCACAAAGGTTCCAAGGTATGGGGATGAATGACTAATGACAAGCAAAACAAAACTAGAGTAATACGTACAATTAGCTGCGTCCGGTGCTATGTGCATTTAAACTGCTATTGTTGATGTCCTTCTTCACTTCTTACCACCAAGATTCCCGAATAAGTAGACAGAGGGCAAGTCCGACGCTGTTTCTCAAGACGACTAAACATACATCTTTAGAATTTCCTGTTTTCATGATGTTCTTCACCGTAGAGCTGTGATTGGCCACTGTACTTTAGTTTAAAAAAATAATCATTGGCACATTCTAACTTGCAATATATACGTTGCACGCGACAACTCGAACCACTCGCCAACCGCGACTCTTATCCTATAGGAATATTGTTTTTATAATAATAATATATACATAATATATCCTCACGCCTTCCCACAAGGGTCCCCGAAGGGTTAGGCAGGCATATTGTTTTTATCAGGATAAAAGGCAACCATTGTAGTAATCCAGGCTTAAAAGTGAATTTGTTTTAAATCCCTTTAGCAGTTGGCGCGTCACTGAGTAAGCATTCGATACATGCTCACGAACTGCGTTTATGATGTATCTACTAGGTGTGTACCCCGATTCACGTTGCACGTTGAATTCATATCTAGAAATTAATGAAAAGTAAGTTAAAAGAAAGTTAAGTTGTGTCTGAAATACGCGATAATTGGTCTCGGAAGAATTGGTCTATTAAGCAACGCCAGTAACGATATGAAATATTTTTTTACCTCGTAAACCCACACCATTATTCAACCATCCCATTATCTTAAGTCACAGCTGAATATTGCTAAAGTTTAGCTCAAAGTCTAGCATAATAAGAGGCTGTACGCCAGAATACTGAACATCATATTGATGTGTATGTTTTCGTATCAGCATACTTTGTTGATAACGCGTCGGGGACATCCCGGGTGCTCAAATATTCATTCGTGCGGTAACCATTAACCCGAAAAGAGCCTTAAACTTGGACTTTAAACTTCATTGGACATCGCCCCATGATATTCATCTGATTAAAGTTGCCCGAACTGTGGACATTTGTGTACGAATGTGCGACCTTTGAATATGTTACGTCACGAAGCCATTATCGTAATTCTCACACATTGATCGTTGTTCAAACCTATGTATATGATAATCAAGTACTGGGCGTGTTGATATGTATATGTATGAAAACTTCACTCGGATACCAATTTATCGATAAAGAAATCAACTTCGTGTTAAAAATTTTTAAACAACCCGCTTCGATATACATCCTTATATATGTAGATAGATATATGCATAAATACATACTCGTGTTCATAACACAAATATCTGCCCTCAGCGGGAGTGGAACCCGCGACCTCAAGCTCTGATCGCTAGACCAGAAGGGTGGCAAATGAATGATGAATATAGGCAATCAAAATATACGAGTATGTATTTGAACTCTGAGGAAGACACTTAGTCCAATCCATGCGGGATACATGTATGAGTTTTATATATTTATGAGACTGAATATACATATGTATATAGCGTGAAACACGGCACGATTTCTACAAAACTTTATTTTACTTACATTCTGCCCCAAGGTACCTCCATATACTTCGTGGTATGTACCTACTTCTGTTTTATTCTGGGCCTTTCTGCCGAGCAGGTTACGTTTGTTTCTGGTTTTATAATCATATATTTGCCTTAGAATCGACTTGAGGGTACTACAGTACCATCACTGGAATGTTCTTAATCTTTACAAAGCCTGCGAGTTTGTAAAAAATAATTGGTACGGTTTATTTTTAGCTGATTTTGCGTTGTCACGGCAACCTCGCTGGTTTCAGCCCCTCTGTCTTATTGATTAATTGCCGATGGTACGTTATATAGCCTTGATAAACGGTGGAGCGTGTTTTTTTTTTATACAGAATCAAAGAGACGGTGAGACACTCCGGTCATTTTATAACGGATTTTATTACGTTTGTAGGTTAGTACCTATAAACGCATAATTTATAGACGCGTTTTTTTTATTATATATGTAAATTTTCCGGAATTTCGGAAACGGAACTTTCGCATTTATAAAATGGATAATAGTAGGATATATGTATATTATCTTCACTCCCTTCCCACAAAGGTCCCAGGATACCATCTAAATTCCTATCTTCAAGAAATAAATGATTTGAATCGATTTGTACAATATTTTTGGAATATACAATGTTTGTTATATCCTGCCACTACAAGTTGTTAATTAATTTTAGCCGGTCTCCACGATACATCAGTTTCCTAGTATGGGCCCTACTATGAGGCCCATTGGAAATGTAAAATATGTAAAAACTTTTGGTAATAAACATGTATTATTATTAAGAATGTCAGAACCTACCTATGTCAAGTATCGGAAATGTGTAATAAATCTCTTGATTAGACTGTGATTGGTATGAATAATTGGAATCAAGAAAGGAGCAATCTTTTTATTACGTACCAACGTTCGGATTGAGCAATAAAACACATTTCAATATAACGCTTCATTGTTTGTGATTGCAACGGCTTGATTGCTATACAGTCGTGTGGTGATTGATTTCAGAATGTGTTCGTGGATTTGTATATTAATCAGTATGATTGTTGTCAGTGTTCTACCTTCGGCTGCGTTATTGGCCGATCACGTACATGATTATGTTAAGGCAGGGCGTAAGTTGCAACATTTAGTTTTAATAAAGAATTATATATAAAAAAACGTACGTAGCGTTATTGCAGTAGGGTTAAATATTTATCTGCGACGTATATTAATAAGTTTTCCGATTTACACATTTTGTACAGCTACTTTCCACAGTGTGAGATCAAGGAAAATGTGGAATGTGCAATGTGCAAATAATTTGGTCTTCTTCTAGGTCTAAAAATGTACAAATATGTATTTATACATTATTTACAGACTTAATTTTTTTTTTAAATATAAATATTTTTTCTCTTTATCTGTGTTTAATATAGTAAGTATTTCTTGATGCACTAAAATTAAGTTGAGTTTCCTTATTTTAAGGTTCAACCATGCTTTCATATATTAAAATTTCATAAGTAGGTACTAAGAGATTCGCAAATCAACTGGCGTGAATGAGGGCGTGATTGTAAAGATGAAGAAAGGCATGTTACGTTGGTTTGGACACATAGAAAGGATGAGTGAAGAAAGATTGACGAAACAGATATACAAAGCAAAGTGTGTGCAAGAAGAGGCAGAGGAAGGCCACGTTCCAACTACCTGGATCAAATAGATCGGACTCTGAAGGACGGGAACGTTAAGAGTACTCGAAACCGACGAGCATGTATGAAGAGACTGATGAATGTGGACGAAGCGAAAGAGGTATGTAAGTCTAGAGAGAACTGGCGTTCTATACTCTCTGCCTACCCCGTTAGGGACTTGGCGTGATGATATGAAAAAAAAAAGTAGGTACTAGATTGTGTAAATAACTTTTCATCTTGCATCAAACCGTATGTTTGTCATAATGACGTTTCATAAGCCCAAAACTAGAACGGTGTTGAAATCACAAACATTTTCAATTACACGTCGAAAATGTTGCCCTGCATATTTGTGTCCCTCCCGTATGTATGTATCTGTGTTTTCGATTCACATTTCCACGTGACACGGCTGTCGTCGGTATTGGCCAGATGGTACAACCATATTAATTACTTGGACTTCGATTTGAGCGGGCGTGGATTTATATATTACATAGCTTTTATTATACTCCCAAATGGATAAAAAAGCTCTCAGCGTGTGAAGTAGTAACCGACGATATTGAAAGCTCGATACATATCATCCTCTGCGAGCTTAATAGGTATACTATATAGCAATTGTCTGACTTTAATCCACTCATACTTGATTTGGTGCTTCAATGTCACACCAGGTCTATACATTATACATTTCCAATTATGTTATATATATATATATATATATATATATATATATATATATATATATATATATATACATACATACATATATATTTTGGTACTGTTATACATTTTACATACGTTGTACACGATTATAGACATACTAGCTTATGCCTTGAGTTTGAAAAAGTACCGACGAGCATGTATGAAGAGACTGATGAATGTGGACGAAGCGAAAGAGGTATGTAAGTCTAGAGAGAACTGGCGCTCTATACTCTCTGCCTACCCCATTAGGGACTTGGCGTGATGATATGTATGTATGTATGTATATATATATTTTGGTACTGTTATACATTTTACATACGTTGTACACGATTATAGACATACTAGCTTATGCCTTGAGTTTGAAAAAGTAGCTTTGAAATTTTTCCTGCTAAAATCGGTTCAGCCGCTTTGCCGTTAAAGAGCATCATACATTATAATATAAGAACATATAAAATTTTCAGGATTAAAAAAAAGTAGCCTATGTCCTATTCCTAGGTATAAGAGGATTCCTAGGGATATCACCATTTCAACTTTCAGCCAAATCGGTTCAGCCGTTTTGCCGTGATGGAACCGCAAACATCCAAACTTACATACTTTAGTAAGATTATAATATTAGTAAGATATCTATATTATAAGATAGATCAGCAATTATTGACTTATTGGTTGGTATCTTTGGATTGTGTTGTTATTGTGAAAATTATCGTCAAATGTTTGATATTTTCAATTCGCCAAATAAAAAAATACTCACTAATAAAAAAATAGTATTAAACTGTAGTAAACACTTCGCTTGACATCGCGAGACAAGCATTAGTATCAGTACAATATTACTACTTTTTTATGATTTCAGGTCCAGTAGATGGTCCATTTCCTGGTATAAATAATGCACCTTACTACTGTTATCAAGTGCCTAATAAAGGGCCCTGCGGTGGTATGAACTTGGTGTGGTTCTATGACATCGTCAGACGAAAGTGTATGCCAATGTTCTACTCGGGCTGTGGGGGGAATGAGAATAGATTCGACTCGAGAGCATCGTGTCAGATACATTGCGATATAAAAAGGCGTATTTGATAAATTTGTCCATTTTCGCGATCTCTTCATATTTTTTTATGTATAGATGTAAAGTTGATAAATAAATATTATAATATTGTGTATGAAAACCTTATTTCCGTAAACTGGCTATTAAATATTTAGTAAAAAAATATTTACGGCATTTAAGCTTAAACGTTAATGTGCTCTAAAAGTGGCTGTGTCCATCTGGCTGTGACCCTGTATTTCGGACGTTTTATGTATGAATAAACTTTTACTACTAACTTTACCGCAAACAACACTTTTGATTTATATTTTGTGTAATATTTTTTTACATCTTTATTATAATAAAACTGTAGGATGGCTGTCTATAATTACAGTTATCGTATTAATGCTAAAAATAATGTGGATAAATTCTTAATGTATAGTTATCACACCGTTGCCGATATACCTAGATTCTTATAACGTGCTAAAAAAAGGCTTGTCGCTTTTGGTACCCATCACGCACGCGCTACAGCTGTCCAGTCGTGATTATGTTTTGCGGCACAATTACAACCGGTGTCTCGAATGTGATGAACTTATATTTGCCAAATTACGTATAGGTTTTGCTGTAGTTAGTACTTTTGGATATTTTCACACAAACCTACCCGCAGATCGTAAGCTTTCTCTTTATCTTTTAAACGAAGCAAAGCAAGGCGGGCTGGCCAGTTTCAATATATTTCGACATAAAAGTAATTAATGTTATGACTTACCTTTCAGTTTTAAATTAAATATTTTCAAAGAAATTAATTTTCTCGGTAAACTCGCACAAAGAAGGAATAAATGAACGATTATAAATAAATACTGTGTTTTGTAAGTTTAGTAACGTCATAGTGAAAATAGCCAGACCGATTTAGTTAAGAGCAAAAAATGTATTTATAATAATATTAATATCCTCACGCCTTCCCACAAGGGTCCCCGAAGGGGTAGGCAGAGGTGTATAGGTAATACCCACACACCCACATTCCGCCAGAGGTATATTAGGTGCCAACGTGACAGATGGCGAGTCCATCGCCGTTACTCAAGCACTACTATACTGCCGTGAATGCCTTTGAATTTCTTCTCAGACGTATGCAGGTTTCCTCTCAATGTTTTCCTTCCCCGTAAAGCTCGTGGTGTGTTTTTAAGTTCAGAAAATACATTGGTACAGTCGGGATTCGAACTTGCGACCTTTGCGTCGCAGGCACCTGCTCGAAACACTCGGCCACCACGGCGTTTATTTTGAAATGTATTTATATATCACGCACCAGACCCTTGCGGGGTAGGCACAGAGATTTGACATTCATGTATCTCTTCACCGGATTTGGTACACTTGTTGTCCCCATTCTTGAGTCAACAATATTATCAAGTACGCTGTTGTATTTAGCAAGGTGTTGAGAAAAGAAAAGGTGAACAATATTCCTGCGTGTACTTTTCCTACCTCTCGTTGTATAAATATAAATACGCTTATTGAAATGATTTTGATTTCCGCATAGCGTAGACCCAAGTTTTGATTTACATTCCCAAATTACACAATCTATTTATTTAGCTTATTCTTCAATTTCTCTGTAATTACAAAACCGCCCGTTCGCCTTGTTTATTTTGCACATATTGAAGTTTGCGCGTTGATTCGCTTTCGGCCATTGAATTGATTTGAATTTGTTCTTGTTCAGTTAACAATTTGGAAATTATAGTAGGAAACAAAGTTTAATGTTTTTGTTTAATTTTCTATTTTACGCAATACCACTTATATATACAACCAATCATATGTATATACTATAGGGTTAATGAATTCACAAAATCTTTTCAGTAAGCTCAGTTTCGTGCGTGGAATTTCTCAAAAAGATCGAATAAACAACTAGGAGATCCTGTAGGAGAACCAAATTTGCTTACATAACCCGTAGGGTTATCAAACTGAAGTGGAAATAGGCAGGCCACTTTGTGCGAAGATCGCTGGTCGCTCTGGAAATCTGAAAATACTCGAAATCGTCGAGCATGTATGAAGATATTGATGAAATTAAGGGCGTTCTATGATCTCTTTATTTCTCATATCGTGATCCATATGTATACGTCGTGGTGTGCATTTAATTAATGTTGTTCAAGTATTTAATCACTTGGCTAGCTTTTCTTTATAGTTAGACATCTGAAGGTGAGTTCATACCACATGACCATCCGCCAAAAAAACGAGCATAAAGTTATACTCAACAGCGTACTTCATACGCCTTAACATCTGGAACAAAATACATTTCAACTTTTACATCGCGTCGGAACGTGTCACATGTGGAATATCCAAGTTTTCTTATTTATGTACTTCCAATACTTATTTGTATACGGTTCACGAATACGGTATCAGTCCTGCGTGCTTACCCCAGGAATTTCCCTCGCAAGAATTCCAATAAGTATGTACCGTAAATCATTGCCTTGTGTAAACATTCTTTGGAGAAATGACGAAAATGGTAAAATTCTAACTGGACTGTCAAATTACCTACTGATGATTTATTTTCATGCTATAATCGCTAGTAGAGAACAGTCAAACAGACTTGAGTCAGACGCTCAAGGACGGGAACATAAAGAGTACTCCAAAACCGGCGAGTATGTATGAAGAGACTGATGAATGTGGACTAAGCAAACGAACTCTGTAAGTCTAGAGATAACGAAAAGTAAGGAGGGAATTCGGCGTGATGCTATGTATGTATATAATACAGAGGATAGATTAAATTTTTTGTAATGAAAATAATAATAAATCATGTTATGTCTCTTCACAAAGCTGTTCTCAATAATTTACATTGGTAACCGTATTATAATAATAATAATAATATATCCTCACGCCTTCCCACAAGGGTCCCCGAAGGGGTAGGCAGAGGAGTATAGGTAATACCCACACACCCACTTTCCGCCAGAGGTATACCTATTAGGTGCTAACGTGACAGATGGCGAGTCCATCGCCGTTATCAAGCACGACTATACATACGCCTTTGAATTTCTTCTCAGACGTATGCAGGTTTCCTCTCGATGTTTTCCTTCACCGTAAAGCTCGTGGTGTGACTAATCACTGTACTTAAGTTCAGAAAAAACTCATTGGTACCGTATTAGCAATAGTAAAAATGCAAACTTTGTGAGAGAATGGTGCCTGAAGTAGGTCTAGAATGTAAGACCGTACTACAGGTAATACTAAGGATAAACTAAAAACCTCGTTACAATATAATCTACTACGACGTGGATTTGTTCCTTCGTGACTAAATATAACTTTGTTCAGACGAAATCCACAAAGTAACATCCAGTCTCGGTTAATTACGAAACGCTCAAAGGACTTACTTGCGTCAAAACTTCTTCAATATTAACATGAAACTAATAAAGTCTGTGTCACTCAAACCTTTGCATCATACTTTGTAGCTTTAATACGAACACAAAATTGTAAATACAAATTCTAATTGTCACGCACTCTTCACAATCATATGTATGTTCTAGGCTCTAATAGAAATAGTTCTTATGTACATAGGCAAATATATAAAGGCAGCTAATAAGCAAAACCTCACCTGAAATAGAAGAAACGACATTTACCTATACATCACGCCGAGTTCCTAACGGGCAGAGAGAGTAGAGCGCCAGTTTTACGTTCGGGCCTCATTTAATGTTAGCATATTATCAATCACTTTTAGATTGTCAAAATTATCAGACATTACATTATTTTTCATTCAGTTGGATTGAACTCGGCCACGACTCGATTCTGCCACGGCGTACCAACTACTTACCCAAAGAAGTTTTTTCTTTACATCTTCTGGGAATACAATACAACTCCCTTCGTATTCTTCTTTTGGTCTTTCAGACTCGGGAATTGGAGTCAGCTTTTCGAAACGTTGAAAAAATTTACATCGTGTTTTTTGGCCTGTGTTTATCTCTGTTCTGAATTTCTATTATCTTATATATATAAATGTTATGTTGGTTTGTGTACGCTTCAAAAACTCAAAAGGTTCTGCACCGATCGAGCTGAAATTTTAGCATGATATATAATCCGATTCAAGGATTGTTTTTATCTATCAATCGCATATCCAAAGCGAAGCGTGGCAGGGGTACATCTAGTTCTTTATATAATGAAGCTTATATGTACCTTGTAGACGGGGCATAATTTGTCAGTTACATTACCTACGACTTACCTGAGTACCAACATTGATATGTCACACCACGAGCTAAGTGGATATACCTTCAGGACATATTTACATATATTTCCACTGGCTTATGCCCGCGACTTCGTCCGCGTTGAAGTCGACATGGTTCTAGGTAATATGATTTTAATTGTTTTTACTCTACTAAATGTAGTCTACTGATGTGACCTTCGCGGGTGCTCCTTGGCTCTGTGAAAGACACATTGAATCTTATCATGTTAGTAAAACATTTTTTTTTATAAAATCGGATTGAGTTGTCAAAATAAAATGTAATTTGAATCAAAAGCATTGAAGATTAATATTAACTTTGATGCAAATCAACTCCAAAATAACATTTTACACGTAAAGCAAGTCAAGTATTCTTCCGAAAAGAAATAAAGATTTAATAAAGAAGTTAGTTTTATGTATACATCCTCAAAGTACCTTTTATAATGGGATAAGAACACCACGTATCCTCATATCATATCTGTCACGTGAAATTGTATACCGTACGCTAGCATTAAGCGCTTACCGTGAGGAAACCTCTAGAGTACACTGCCTCAAAAATTTTCTTCAAGGTTTTCTTAAATACAACAATATTTCTCTTCCAAATACCTAATGCGACGTTCCGTTGAACACGATTTGAGACGAACTTGAAGCTTGAAAGCTGGGCGTGTTAACGTTACATTTAACGGGCCAACATTTATTAGTAGCGCCATATTTCAGCGGCGACTATACGTGCTCTGCAGATAGAAGTAACTTTAATTAAATCTAAATGTGTCTACTAAGTATTAGTACGCAGGTACAAATTGCTTGATAGAACATTGGGGATTCTCCCTAGGATTACATTCAAAAGCTAAGTTAGTTCGAGGTCGACGATAGGTTCGGGTTGAGATCGTTATATGATTTGTTTTTCATGTCTTTTTAATATTACACCATATGTCATTGGTAAGAGCAAAGGAATAATATTATCCGAGGATAATTTATTTATATTAAGCTCGTGATGCTTAATTTAAATAAAGCATTGTGGCCATTGATTAAAATAAAAAAAAATGAAGGTGTATGTACCAATGTGTTTCTTTTTCTAAATTTTACCTACTAACATACGCGCCCCATAAACGTACGCCCTTTAACGAGGGCGAAGGAAATCATCAGTGGAGGTCCTTCCTCAGGTGGACAGCTCCAAACTCGAACGGAATCTCGTTATTCCCTACCACTCTAAAATATATATTTGTTGTGTATATGAGCTGTTTTAACTTCAGTCGTATCAACTTTTCGACAATACTTCAGGAGTAACTTAATCTCGAATTTCGACCATCATACTTACTTACACAAAGGTAATGTCGGTTGATAAGCTACGAGTTACAATCGGTCTGTGTATGAATGGCTAGATTGTTTGCAAAGTTTTAAAATATTATCTAGCATCTCTGAGATTTGCCAAACCCACCGACCGTTGCTATCAAGCTTTGGTCGGATGGTAGATCTGTAGTTTCCCACTATAGACATTTAAGTTAGGGAGGTTCACGGATATCTTAATCAATCAATTTAATTTACCGTGGTCTCTACATTGTATTAAATCGTAAGCGAATCAGTGGCCCAGAAATTCAGTCTCTCTGGATTTCCTTATACCCTACTCGATTCTTTGTCGGAATAGCAAGGTACCTCCTAGTGTTGCTAGGGTTTCTGTCATACCGACTTGTACATGGAATTTGTGTAAAATTTACAGTTGTCTATTTACTCTTCTTAACCTTTACTTTCGATATTATTTATAGGTTCATATATTTTTTTGTTCAGAGTACATAATTAACAGTAAGTACTTACTTTTTACAAGAAGATATAAACTAAAATATACGTAACTTAATAAAAAAGTTGGTCCAAGTCATTGTTCTGCGGAGGACGCTAAGAAGGCCGGTAGCAATGCCACGCTGTATATCAACGCAGATTTTTTTCTGTTGTACTCATCTCCAACTTCGTCTAAGTAAACGTAATGTACAACTGGCATGAGTTCGTTTGCTCTCATTGAAACCGCATATTGAACCAGCGTTATTCTTAAAGAAACAATTTCTTTAGGAAGCAATTTGAGAACTACTAGTAGTTTATTCGAGAACGTAAACAGGCCCTAAATAGTGCGACAAACGTTTGCTAATCCTCCGTTAAGAAAAACAAGTGTTTTAGCGCGTAGCGATTTACTGCTTAATGAATCGCGCGCCGCGAGGACGCTGACTCCGCGAACTCGGCTGTGACCTACTTTTCCCCTCATTAACGTGTGGCCACGATGCGCCGGACACCACAATGCAATGGTTTACTTATTCAGCGCACAGCGAGTTACGGTTTTTCGGTGCAAAGGGAAATCTGTTACCAGAAATCTAACTACTATGCACAAAGGCGCGAATTATTCACATAGATTTTAACAAGGTTTCCGCAGAGCTTAACCGCTTTTCTTTTGCAATCCTTTGCGTTTACATTTTAGCGTGGTGGTATTTGATCAGGGAAACAAAGCGCTTTAATTCTTTGTTCCTACTGCGGCTATTTGGTACAACAAAACGAAGGCCTTTAAATCTTGATAAAACTCATTTTGTCTTGCTCTAATATTCCTAACGGTGCGGGCAAAACAAACCTCCGTAGTCGAAACGTTCCCATAGCCAATACTATAATTGAACAATACATTATCGTCTGAGAAAACGAAACAATGAACGTTGACGTTTTATCAGATTCAGGAAAGGAGATTCATCACCCCGGCAGCCAATTAGTGTAAATAAGGATATTGCCTAGAGCTCCCTCCTTAGACCTACAAGCGATATATATCAAAATGGAACATAGAATTAATAGTTAATATACATAAAATTAGTAAATATACGCTCTTTTTCTCTTTAATTAAGAGAAAAAGAGCGTATATTTCAAGAGTACATGACTCATAAGCATTCCTAAATTATGAATTTTGTTTTAATATAAATTAAAACTAAATATAATATCACTGAAATATGTAGTGAAAGTGTATTCGAGTATTTGATCTGGTTATCTATACATACAAATAAATAAAAATGGTGCATCTGTTTGTAATATTATTTATTATATTATATTGGATGTTTACACGGTATCTACATATAACAAAATAACCATTTTGGCTAATCGCTGAAACAAAATATCAATTCACAAAATAGAATAAATTTGCATAGTTATGTATATATATTTATATATAGCATGTATATATATATATATATATATATATAGCATATTTTTATACGCCAAATACAGGGCTAATTAGTTATCGTACATTCTGCAAACTGAATAATAACTTTTTTGTTATATTTCACGCGGACGAAGTCGCGGGCACCGATAGTTTGTCTAATAAAAATGTGTTTATGTCAAAATGGCAGGCTTGACACAGACAGACACCGATGTTAAGATTAACTTTTATTTAGGCTCTAACCTGAGCTATAAAAGGTCTCCTTTTTATAACTAAGATATGGAAACCTCAAACAGAAAAAAATACAGTTTTTTTATATCTGTACTTGTGCCTGCGCAAGACTTTCTATTTATATTCAGAATTTAGCTTGCGTAAAACTAAGGAATAATATATTTATTGTTTGTTACAGGTAATGGCGCGTGAAAATTCTCACTTGTGATTTATGTACGTATTGGCTGCTTAATATCCTGCAGGAAACCTCATGGCATAAATAATGTCGTGTTTTTGTATTGTTCTCGTATTTTAACAAAGATAAATGAAGCAACCTTTTATTTACCGAACATTCTAAACAATAACATATTTTGTCTTCATCGAAAATATATGTATGGCAATAAATTAATACTAAATGTATATATCCTCACGCCTTCCCGCAAGAGTCCCTTAAGGGGTAGGGGTAAACCTAAGAGGTGTATAGGTAGTACCTACACACCCACTTTCCGCCAGAGATATATTTTAGATGTCAACGTGACAGATGGCGAGTCCGTCGCCGTAACTCAAGCACGACTATACATAGGCCTTCTTCGAACTTCGCACAAGTGTGCCCTCTGTTTTAGAATATATCTTGTTTCATAGAACAACCTGTATTGTGCCTAGATACAATATAATGTCTAATAAAGTCCGTATTTAATACCGACCTGGTTCAGGTACGCACCTGAAGGTCGGTGACAACGCGATAAAATTCCAGGCGTGGCATATTGTGATACAAAACTGTGGTAGGTACTTACTTGTTTGTTTGATTCAGAGAAGTATAACGAAGTATAACAACACAGTATAATTCTCCGAACACGGAGAGGCAACGCGCAAGTGATACTTCGGTATTGTAAGCGTAAATAGGCTGCGGTAACCGTTTTCCATCGGATGGGCCGTATGCTTGTTTGCCAATCTTGTAGTATGAAAAAAAAGTATTCCTTTAAAATTTTCATTTCTCACATTTGTAAGTACCTATGTATTATGGAAATTAAATTTCGGGACAATTTATTGGTGTAAGGTATAATGGCGTAGAGACCCAAAACTATATAAAGATTTTGCCTCCGATATCTTAAAAAAGGAGTAATTTAATCTTGTTTACGTATGTTATTTCACACAAGGATCCGTTTAATCATCTAATGTAGTAACGTAACCTAATTTTCTTAATACAAATATTCTCGCCCGAAAGTTGTGTAAAATGAGAAGACAAGCTATCAGATGTTATTTACTCAACTCACATAATCAACCCCAGGGGCTCTAAAGGAAAGCGCTCTTAGAGGAAAACAAATTAACAGAAAGGTGGAAAAATTTCGACCTTGTGGAAAATAACTGTATTTCAGAGCTCTGATAAATAATAAGTGAAGTTCGTAAAGGTAGCTCGTTTGTCGAAAGACTCCGCGAGAAGCGTCCCATGCCAGATCTCGGTTTAACTCTGATCACTCTGTCATTATGTTCGCATATTTCAAATCAAATATCATTAAATCATGTAAATAGCCGCAGACGGTGGATATGAAATTGCCTCGCCAGGAGCTCTGAACACAAATCCAAGCCTGTTTTTATACGAAAACAGAAAAAGAAAAACACATACTATTTCGAAGTTCAGTGCGATTATCTAGACTGTACATACTTGTAGAATATAGTTCAATGCGGATTCTAAATAGGTTCAGCCCACTGGTACTGCCTCCGTAGAATTACAGCCTCGTACATTTTGGAACTTAGCGAACTATTGTTTCCCACTAGCGCAGCGGCGTTTAATAAGCGCTTCTAAAATTGGTGCAGACGAGCCTTGCTCATTAATAATTCGGGTGCAATGCCCTCGTAACTACGCTCGAATGGAAAGCCAAATTTTCCTCCTTTGAAAATTAAAAATATAAATCATATTTGCCGGTAAAGTTTCAACAAAGTAGAGGGATGTCAGGAAGTCCATTATCTTGCACACGAACTTTGGTATTGAGTTTTTCGATATGTCAGTGTAATCGGATTGTGTTGGTTGCCATTAAATAACACAAGAACACAATAAATATGTCCTTGTGTTATATAATGGCTTTACTGTTCATTATTTTCGTATATTTTTTTACCCACAACAATTATATTAAAGGGTTCATGTAAGTAGTGGCCTATTCTTGGGCTATTTCATATCGTAAAATTAGCATTTAGATTGCAGTTCATGAGTCGGAATAGTTTATCTTATTATTCATTCATTCGGTCATTAGCGAAAGCCAAAATTGTTCTGATAGTTCTGCAATTAGAATAACTGACTGGAATCAATACAATTGTAGAGATGTTACACTAGATGTATATAATTGTGGGTGGGTGTATATAATTGCTTGTGGATTTATGTGTAAGCTATGAATAGATATCATTTCCATATTTACCAAAATGATGATTCCCCAGTCTAATTTCAAGCTTCAAGATCGCGTTGCAAACTGTTATGTAATGTTATGGTATTTCGTAGTCTTTATATACTGTATGTAATGATTTCCCTTATGTCAGTTGTCTTTTTCACAACTTTTTTCTAAACTTAAGTACAGTGATTAGTCACACCACGAGCTTTACGGTGAAGGAAAACATCGAGAGGAAACCTGCATACGTCTGAGAAGACATTCAAAGGCGTATGTATAGTCGTGCTTGAGTAACGGCGATGGACTCGCCATCTGTCACGTTGGCACCTAATATACCTCTGGCGGAAAGTGGGTGTGTGGGTATTACCTATACACCTCTGCCTACCCCTTCGGGGACCCTTGTGGGAAGGCGTGAGGATATATATATATATATATATATATATGATATCCAAAAATACTCTTAAATAACTGTTATACTTTAAATATTAGCTTATGAACATCAACGTGGCATGATCGCTGTATTTTTTGTTGCACTAGTTATTCTAGGCGTATAAAATTGCAAGAAAAAGTTGTCGTTAGTTTACCTGCGAATTAAATTATCATGAAACTCACTCCTAGGCTGAAAGTTCAACAGCTGCTCTCATATAAAACTTTTCCATTGCTCTAAAATTTAGAAACAAACAACAATACAGTTTCCAGTTGAATAGTAACATCGACATTTGAATGAACCTATCCTAAAACATATTCAAAATGGCGGCAACGTTTCTAAATCTTTACATTAAATTTTTACATTTTTAATTTTTTTTAATTAATTAATTTATTTATTTATTACATTTAATTCGTTAATTATGAATAAAGTATCGGGTTATCGTATCTGGGGATATTTAATAATATGTAGTGATAAGAATTTCTATGCTAGCTGCATTATAAGCAAGTTTTACTTTTCATAAAAACGTAGCTTGACAGACTTGTTTAATGCTGAGAAATTCAAGATCGTAAAATATTATTCGGCCGTAAAGATCATAATTGCGTAAGATTTACCAAAATCTCCTTTGTCTGTTTAACCATTCCATGACAAATCTGTCGTCTCAAGCCACCATTGTCTTAAGCCGAACAATATACAAGCAATTTACCTCTTAAGCTATCTATATAAAATTGTTGTACAAATATTTCACTCAACACCTAAAACGATCCGTAGTGACACCTGTCGAAGCTTTGTGATCGTGTGTGATCGATGTATTTCCATCGTATGTATGTTTAGTCGCTATTTACACGTAAAGAAATTTCAATAGATTTTGTCGAGCTTGCTTCCCTAGTACCTGCCTAGCAACATCGACCCATTTACAATTTGCTCTCGACAACAACTCAGTTATACACGTTCTAAACCCCTACATTTCGAAGGTTTCACGTTGGAATTGTCGGGAATCTTAAACCCTGTTGATGGTTTATTGCTGTCGTTTCAAGAGTATAGTCCTTTATAATAATAACTTGGGACGATTCCTCTCAAATGACCAAAAGGAAAGCGTTTACTTTGTTCCAAGAATTTGCTTACAAAATTGCAGACTTATCTTATTTGGTGCTTTAACATTCCGTACACGTTTTCTTACAAGTTTTACTGCCCGCTGTAATTGTTTTTTTTATACTTTAATCGATACTGCACTAACTCCGATGTCAGTAAAAGCTGAGCAATCCCTTACACAAAAATTTTTTGTATGCCAAAGGGACAGATGGCAAGTCTGTCAGACCTGAATTTATTAGCTTTCATGGTAACTAAGTCTTTCACCGTAATGCTGCCGAGTGGACTTCACTTTAGAAAAACCAATTGGTTCAGAGTAATGAATGGATTTCGAACCTGCAGCTGTACTTCTCAAACTTCAATAAAAATATATATTCTATTTCTCTCACAACTGACTACTAATTCTGTATTAAAAGCTAAGTTGTTAGATGGAAGACTGATGATTGAGATTTCTTTGAGAGAAAATAAACATTTAAATTTATACAATTTCTTCAAATTAAGGTGGAGCTGTTTGTTAAGCAGCCGTCGCGTTTCAAAGCAAAGTTTAAGTTTCTTGCCATTTCTAACAAATAATTTTCATATGAAACTTCGTTATTTCGTTATGAATGTGATAAAATTTCTCGTAGATAAAACAAGACGAATATTTAATTATTCGAAATTTAAAACGGTTAAAAAAGCCGTGGTGGCCGAGTGGCTCGAGTAGTTACACAAACTGCGACACAAAGATCGCAAGTTCGAATCTCGACTGTACCAATAAATTTTTCTGAACTTAAGTACAGGGATTAGTCACACCACGAGCTTTACGGTGAAGGAAAACATCGAGAGGTAATCTGCAATGTCTGAGAAGCAATTCAAGGGCGTATGTATTGTCGTGCTTGAGTAACGGCGATGGACTCGCCATCTGTCACGTTGGCACCTAATATACCTCTGGCGGAAAGTGGGTGTGTGGGTATTACCTATACACCTCTGCCTACCCCTTCGGGGACCCTTGTATGAAGGCGTGAGGATATAATATTCTGATATCTTCTGATATATTTGGTTTGGTTTGTTGGTAATACTACAAATAACAAAGACCATTCAAAATGGCAGCCGAACATTTAGGTTATAAATTGTTACTGTTAAAATTGTTCATCAACCGCAAAGGGTAAGTGCCAATTAACTAAATTATTTCATTGGCTGCGAGCGTTTCCGCACAATGGAGACTGTCAGCCGTCTTGATAACGCTAATTAGACGAACCTAGTGACAAACAAAGCCTCTCAAGCTTCGAGCCTTAATGGAATCTATAAAAAGGCACGCACCGCCATCTCAATGCGAGACGAGCTTGCTTTAACGAGATCCTAAAGCAAGAATATACAATAGAAATAACAAATGGAAAATGGCTCTACTGATACGTTCCTTACTAGAACATTTTAGAATATTAAAATATTTTTGCCACATGTGATATATATGATTTTTAAAAACGCAAATGATTTAAAAATTATTTCTCCAGGGAACTGTAATACACGTTCAGATGGAATATATGAGATAGAATAAAAACATAAGAATTTCCGTGATAGTAGTAACCTTCTGCGAGTTGATTTATGACCGACTCAGCAGTGACATCAAGATATTTCTTGCCCGTTTGTTGGTCACGACATCAACTTTAAGACCTTTATGATCGTCTCGTTTCATACGCAAACCATAACCATATATATATACGTGACCATGATAATTACATGTATCAATTATATGTGATGTGATGTTTTCTTCAATAAGCAATTCAGATTATAGGTATGAAATTTTAATATATAATAAACTAGCTGTCCCGCCCAGCTTCAACCGAGTGAAAAAATGAAATTTCCCAAAGCGCGATCGCAGCGCCACCTTCACCCTTTTGATAATAAATTCAAAGATGTGTGTATAGTTGTGCTTGTGAAACATCGAAGGACTTACTCGTAGTTATTACTTATTGCACCTCAATATATCAACATTGAAAAGAGGATACTGTTACCTATACTTCTGCCAACCTTTTCAGGGACATTTATACGTAGGTAAGCGTGATAATACGAATTACGAACACATAAAAAGTAGTCTTCTCGTCTCTAGCTTACAAAAGTCAGATTAGTAGACTAGTATTTAACTGAATCAAACTGTAATATACTACTGTTCTATACTAATAAATACCTGGGACAATTCCACACAAATTGACCTAGTCCCAAATAAAGCAAAGCTTGAGTTATGGTAACTAGACAACGATATATTTACTTATATAGATAGATATATACCAAAATACATAGGACATCCAAGACTAAGGTACAAATATTCGTGTTCATCACAAATATCTGCCATTCATCATCAGCGGGATTCGAACCCGCGACCTCAAGTCTCGCAGTCAGAAGCTCTAACCACTAGACCATACGGTCGTCATACTAAATCTGTTCTGCTAATTCAATCTGCGCTGCGATACTTAAAAGACAATATAAACTTAACTACCCTCATCTCGATATAAGCGGTTAATCTGGTCTGCTGTAACTGCAGGTGGCGCATCTGATCCCCAACAATTGCTCAGCTGCTAAATAATTCCAGAATTTAAATTGAATATCTCTAGCAATATGGGCGTGATTTCAAAGGTATACATTTACATATGTATCTGGTTTCTTGAACTCACGTTCTCCCTGTTACTTATCTTGTGATATTTACTTAACATTCATTGAAGTTTGTAATGGAAATCTTTGATGTTGGTTTGTGACTACCAAACGTGTTATTGCAATGATAATTCTAAAATGCTTATAGAACAAATTTACGTATGGGTAACTCCTTAAATCTGTCCTCTGTGCACTTCTAACCATGTCGTACTAAGACCCGACATATTTGCAATTATTATACAAAGCAAAGCAGTCAGTTTCCTCACTTTTTTAATCTTATCTTCTTATGTTCCCACTAAGGAAAACCGACCCACCTTCATGGAAAAGAGATAGACGGGGCAATAGTGCCACATCTTTTCACCTCAAATATATTTAGGTTCCTACTGGATAGATGGCGAGTCTTTCGCAGACTCTCTAGCACGATTTTCATACGTACATCTTTGGTTAAATATGCAAGTTTCTCCACGGTATATTATTCTACCGTTTTTCTTAAATAGCTTAGCAAGCAGTTAAAGATAATTCACAAAAATATTCAGTAGCCTTTTTGAGCGATTTTGTAACGAAAGTAGGTCAAGGTACATCACAAATTATGCCGCGGCACAGAGTTCCCCAGCTGTGCAAATATGTTAAGCCTATTCTAAGCGTCGCGCTTTTTGCTGAGGTTTCGAGATGGCGCGCTCACAGATAACATTTTCTTGTTTGCCAATTTGACTCAATTTTGTAGTCAACGTTTCTCTTGTTGAATTCCTACCTCATAAAATGTTATAAAGTCTTGTGTTAACTGAGTGTATTTATAAATCATACAAATAGATAAATTCGTATTCTGGACTCTTGAACAATGAAGATTGTGTCGGTTACTTTAAATACTGCGATTTGGTCCATTTTCAGTTGTCGGAGAACATATTGTGGTTTAACAGCAATACGATTAATATATCTTCGGCACAGTTAAAATCACATATCTTTTCGCCAGAGTTCTAGGTGTCAACGTGACTCTGCGTCTGCAGCCGTCTTCCAGGCCAAATTTTATAAACGTCATTGGATTTCTCCTTACATTATTTTCTTCACCGTAAAGTTGTATGATGACTATTCTTAACATACATAACTTCAGAATAACTCATCGGTACATATCGTAAACAATATGAAATCCAATTTCTTGAACATTGAAACAATGTTATGAACTAGATTTGTTCTTGAGAGATTCTTGAGTAAATTATATACATATATAAAATCACATTGAGACCCCTACGAGGTAGGCAGAGGTAGTAGAGCGAGTAGGCTCTTGTTCTAGAATAACAGACCTTTTTCGCTTCATCTACAGTTATCAGTCTTTATACATGCTCGCCGGTCAATAATATATATAATAAATAATAAACCTTAATAATATATAGTATAATATGACGTTCTACTCTCTCCGACTACACCGTTAGGCACTCGTGGTGATATGTTTGTATAATATAACATGAAATATGTAATTTCTAATATGAGTTATACCGCTTTTAGTGAGAATTATTCATAATGCCACGAGAAATGAAGATATATGATAATCGGTGGTAAACGTTTGAAGTTTTTAATTACTTAACTTATCAAAACGCCATTTTGACGTCCCTTCTAGATTATTCTCAGGAGTTTTCTTTGTTATATAACAATAACTTTGCTGAGTTCAGACGTATTTCTACTAGGCGGTTCTCTTACATTTATCATGCTCTTATCTGAAGGTGACATTACTAGGAATTCATCTCGATGTAGTAAAAGGTGTCCAAAAGCTCATGAATGGCGTTACAACAGACAGCTGTCACTTGTGCCCGTATCCTGTCGCCTAAAAATAGGTAATAATATCCTTTTCTTCAATTCACTTGTGAAATAAAATGTTCGAAGTAAATATTTGATACATATAATGTTATATTTGGATATAGTCATGGTATATAAAGGCGTGACAGTATATGTTATAAGGCTTTATGCTTTAAGCTTTAATATTTTTTATATTTAGGTACTAATGTAAATGACGTCACCAGATTTTGGTCCCGAGCTATGGCCAGTATTATAAATGTGCTTGGAATCAATTGTGTTTGCCTATTCGTAACCCTTTATATCAATTTCCTCGCGACCGTCATATTCAATTAAGCATACCTCAAATCAACGAGCAGGGTTTGCTTGTGATGTAACTTGCGTATAACTTGAAATCTTATTAAGGGGAACTTACATTATCCTATATAAATAGTAGTTGTTTGTCAAATTATTTCATCTTAGCCGTATTGTATACAGATATAGGGTTGACACCCTCCCTGTCTCTCCCTCTCACTTCTGCCCTATTTCGCTACATCCAAATACAATAGTCTCCTCATACATGCTCGCTGGTGTAGGTTTCTAGGTACCAACATTCCTATATTTGCTCATTCCATAGATTTTATTAAGTTGGCAATATATGCCCGCGACTTCGTCGGCGTGGACGGCTTTTTTATCTTTCATAATTTTTTTTTTTCAATAAAAAGTATCCTATGTTACTTCTAATACCTCCAAGAGTATGTGTACAAAGTTTTATGTTGATCGGTTAAGTAGTTTTTACGTGAAAGCATAACAAACAAAATAACATTCACATTTATAATATTATTAAGGATTTTATATATTGAAATGAAATAATTTATTCGCCAGAACACAGTTAATTACATAATATCATGTTTAAATGTTTATAGTGATTGCATCGCGCGTTCGGCCACATAATATTGGCATGCGAATGTTTCCATAGGTATAGATGTATACTTTGGATACCTCCTAAACAGCTACAACTTGAATTCAATATTTACTATTATTTTTCTATATTACAACTTAAATCTTCCTTAGTTTATCCAACCAGCCCAAAGGTACAAATCCTGTATTTTACTAACTTCAAATTCGACGCTGTGCAAGTTCATTAAACGTCTAGGGGGGAAGACAGACCCGTTATCAGACATGTACTTGTAATCAGTATCTTGACAGACGCACTGTTACCATCAACCCTTCTCAACTTACTAAAGGGTCTGGCTTCAATTGAGCAAAACTTGAGGTTTGCGTTTCTGTATTAGGTAAGTTTTAGGTTGGCGATGACGTGTTATTGCATTCTGTTACATAAACAGAATAATATTATATCCTCACGCCTTACCATAAGAGTAACCCATAAACACCCACCTTCGGCCAGAGATATTTTTACGTCACAGTTTCTATAAAAACGACTCGATATAGGTTAATTTCTGCTGTGATACACATCAAAGCAGCCACTGGGCGTATGTCTCCGCGCTCACACGCCACTGTTTTCGATCATTTGCCAATCGTAACCATTGCCTTCCAACTACCGTACGATATCGTCTGACCGCTGGTAAAGTGGCCTACCGTGCGTTGGTTTCATTAAGCCACCATTCTGTAACCACCTTTACCCCCGTCATTTCGTCTATCCAAGGAAAAACCACATAATACGAAATAAAAGCATAATGTTTACCTAATCACATGGTCAAACGAGCCGTAATTCCACGCTTGTTAGCGAAGATTGTGAATGTAAACTTAGCTTATGTAAGCGAACTTCATAATAGCACAATGTGTTAACAACTCTTCATGTTTGCTGTAATTACTTCCAATAAATACTGCAATTACATGTTTGAGGGCTCCAGAACTCGTTTAAAATTTACTACGAGAGGCTGGATTTCAACAACCGTCAGAACTGTTCGAAATAATTGATGTTATCGAAATGCAATGAAAGCCTCCGCAGGCGCACAGATAACTGCCACAATACAACGCTCATAATTTTCAGCCATTGGCGCACAAGTTTTGTTTTTATAACAAATAATGTGTTGCAGCGCATTATTATTTTTACACATAAAAAAAAAATATTCTCAAGACTGCTATTAACTGCACCAGGCGCTTTCGTTTTTAAGTTCACTTTGTGCAGTGTCATTCTCTAGTCCGATTATGCGTCATGAAGGTAAACGTGGGAACGCGAGGCTTATTGTAATTGCCAAAGCTTCAACCTTGATTAAAAACGAACCCTCATTTAAAATTCCGTGCTTATTGCACTCTAACGTATTATTCGTGGCTTGAGTTTGTATTTCAGTTTGGTCTAATGAAATTCGTGTGAGGACTCTCCCCGGAACCGCATTCAGAATGCGTGTTATAAGTCAGTTTTCCCAAAGGTCCTTATTACGTGTTAAGTTTAAGTTGTGATATTTTCCACGTATTTTCACGACTATTTTATGTCGTGGGACTCTTTAAATGTTTACGGGTGAAATACCCGAACACTTTTTGCTACGCACCTGGCTTTATTTCCGGTCAAAACGATAGGAAAGGCCTGTGAAATTATACTGTCGAGTTTTTATGGATTTTAAAGCTGTTTATATAAATTCTCTTTGCTGTAAATTTCATATATTTTTCGGCCAAGTAATATTCGAGCGGATGATCCCTCCCTGATTTCGAGAGTTCCAGAACCTCCTGAAATAATATCTGTACTGTACATATATATATTTGTGTATTTCTTCTAAAATAATATAACTCGCTCCTTTCAATCCTATCAATAATATTAAACCAATATCAGAGGATTGTCATTGCGACCAAGGTAAAGCATATTCAAATGAAAATATATAGCTTTAATTTTAATTGAAGTCCTGTTGTAAATAGAAATCATCATGTTTAATTTGGCTTTGTTACTTTTCATTCATTTCTATGCGTACATATTGTAAGCATTACCGTTTAATGAATCATTATCTTCAGTAATACCTTTACTAATAATTTTTAAATTCTATGTCGAAAGTACAAATTTATCATAAATATTGAGAGAATTAATTCCACGACGATTTATAACTAGATGAAGGTAATCTAGAATACAACTAGAATGTCCGCTTCCTCTAAAAACGGGTCTATTTCCTCCCCTAGGCAAACTCCTTTACTAATAATTTTTAAATTCTATGTCGAAAGTACAAATTTATCATAAATATTG
>JACCPG010005798.1:0-57557 GCA_016069955.1 Drepana arcuata | reverse complement strand
GGGACATACCTATAAATATGTATGTGAATGAGCTCCTTGGGGAGGGGGGAGGATTGTTATATATCTCGTTAGCAATACAGTATAGTTCTCCGAACACAGCGTGGCAATGCGCAAGTGATACTTCGGTATACTGAGCGTAAAATGGCCATGGTAACCACTTCCCATCAGGTAGGCCATATGCTTATACTGTTGGCTCATATACCATTTTCAAGGTTCACTGACCCTCTTACCTGTTAATTGTTTATAAATCTGCACATAAGCTTGTCGCGGCTCAGCGATCCTCATGCCATTGACCTCGACCAGTTGGAACTCGGGTAAGTCCTCCTCTTCCTTCAAGATCTTGAGTGCAGCGCACACTGTAGCTGTCTTGCCAGTGCCAGGCACTCCTGATATGTACATACAGCTGGAAATTATAGTACAGTATGTTTGTTTAGTTGTATATATTCTAGTGTAATATTCTAGTGTTAGATAGTCCATTTATATACTGTAGGTGCTAACGTGACAGATGGCGAGTCCATCTACTCTTTTCTTTTTGTTTATCACTTGCGGTTACCGCCGCGTATGGACGCTTGCAACACCAGGGGTATCTCTCGTTGCACGTTTTCACATCCTTCTTTAAGACCTCTATGCTGTACTCTCCAGGGAAAAACTCAACAGGGAGCTCAAGTTACGCAACTGCCTGGCGGTTTCATCCGGATTGAATTTGATTGAATAGCTTTATTCCAATTATTTCCGGAAATCGAGGGGCACAGCTAATATATATTAAGAGGTAGGGGGCAATAAGTAGTGTCACTCATAAGTGGAGTTTCTAGACCGGGAATGGTTGACACTAGAGGTAGAATTTAATTACAGCAGTGAGATTATCAGAACTTTAAAACGAATGATTGAGCTGGCGAAATACTACTTCTCGAGATCGGAAAAACAATAATGTGCCATACATGATAAGCCTTTTATAATCATACTTGTTTTTCTAAATGCAAAAGTTTGTATGTGTTACTCAATCACATCAGAAAAGCTAATCTATATCTAAGAAAAGAAGCTAAATCTTTCTCTGGGCCAAACACAAATATACCCATCCTTACTTACCCACTTGATGCCATCAATAGTTTATTTCTGACAAATGATAGAATCTCATTCAATTGGCTCTCCCTTCCTGGTAAGGATTTATTATCTTGAAGGAAATCTGAAAGAGAAAAAAAAACATACTTTGAGAATTGTTCACAACGGAATCTCATGTTCATAATTTTACCAGCTCAACTGGGGTAGTAACTCCATCTCTAAGACTGCTTGCGAATGCCTTAGTAACCTTAGTACCTTATATAAGGTATGGTTACTGCCTACCATCAGGTGGCCTGGGAAGCTTTAAGCTTATTTATATTAATATATACCATACATACATATCATCACGCCAAGTCCCTAACGGGGTAGGCAGAGGGTATAGAGCGCCAGTTCCTTCTAGACTTACATACCTCTTTCGCTTCGTCCACATTCATCAGTCTCTTCATACATGTTCGTTGGTTTCGAGTATTCTTAACGTTCCCGTCCTTGAGAGTCCGATCTATTTGATCCAGGTAGTTGGAACGTGGCCTTCCTCTGCCTCTTCTTGCACACACTTTTGCTTTGTATATCTGTTTCGTCAATCTTTCTTCACTCATCCTTTCTATGTGTCCAAACCAACGTAACATGCCTTTCTTCATCTTTACAATCACGCCCTCATTCACGCCAGTTGATTTGCGAATCTTTTAATTGCGGATTCGATCTAATATTGTTACGCCGCACATTTTTCGAAGAGATTGCATCTCGACTGCATTCAAGCTATTTTCATACTTCCTCTATATATATACCATATTTTTTATTATTTCTAAGACATATGTTAGGTAGGGCTAGTGGGATGGCGATAGACTTGCCATCTGGCACATTGATACCTCAATACATCTACCACAAAATGGGTACATCTCTACTTACCATTTCAGGAGAGCTTTTAAGAGAGGTAGGGCATAACGGGTATTCCGTTCGAATTTGGAGCTGCCCGACTGGGGCAGGACCTCCACCTTATTGAAGTCCGTAGCCAAATAACACAATGTATTGTGTTGTGTTCCTACGCTGTGAATAAGGTTTCCAGAAATGAGCTCCTTGGGGAGGGGCGAGGATTGTTATATTGTGTTGGCAGACGAGGGATTAGTCCCATTATGCTGCAACACGCAAGTGATACTAGTTCGGTATTGTAAGCGTAAATAGGCAGCGGTAACTGTTTTCCATGGGGTGGGCCGAATGCTTGTTTGCCACTCTAGTTGTATAAAGAAAAAAAAAGTGCTTGTGGCAAATCATGAATATTACTCACCATCAATATTATCGACAGAATGAGCCCTCGAATGCAAAGTAGGTGTCAGTTGGCTGGTCACGATCCTCCTACTCACATTGCGTTTAGGTGTTTTAGCTGGTGTTCTGGGCGTCCGCGGTGTCTTTGGTGTTTTGGCAACTGGTTTGAAATCGTCATCATCGTCTTCTATATTAGCTTTACGAACATATTTTCTGGGAGTTCTTTTCACAGGGGATTCCTCTTCTACATAATTAACTTGCGTTTTAGTGACGCGTCCTGGTCGGGTAGAGTTTGATGTTTTATCTTCCTCTTCAAACTGTAATACTTTCTTTGGGGTGTCATTTATCGCTTTGGACAGAGATTGTTTTCGTTTAGGTGTTGCAGGTTCATGCTGCCTTATTATCAGAGTTGGCAACTCATCATCAGAATTCTCCTGCAACTCCATAGATAGTATATCCTCAAGATTTGTTTTATTTGGTTTCTTTGAGCTTTTTGGTGTTTCTGGCACTAAAGACTTGTTTGGTGTAGTTTTGTTTTTTGGAGAATCTCTATCATTCTTATCTGCTAATATAGCCCTTTTAAGTAGAAGTTTTGTGCCGTCATTCTTGGATATGCTCCAGTTTTTCTGTTCTGAAAGTGACACTCTACTCATTCGTTTAACTAAACTATTTGGAGTTTTTGGTGTCCGTGCTCTAGGTGAAGAGACACCTTTATTGGGTGTACAGAGTAATGCTAAAGCTCTCCTCTCCTCATCTAGTACCGGTTCCATCTGAACCTTACGTTTGCTCAAAGACATGAGACGATATCTACATATGTAGTGCAGTGGGACATTGGCAACATCCATATCTTTGGTGAATGTTAATGTGATATGGCATTTCTTGAAGAATGTTTCTACAGATACATCTTTGTTAAATGGACGGTGGTCTTCTATTAACTGAAATATTAAAATTAACATGATGTGCAATGCTTGTATGAATATTGTGCACAGAATCCAAGTCATGAAAAAAAAATTTTATTAAAACCTCCAGAAACACAACATCTACTGGGTCTAATTGTGTTATCAAATCATCCAGGAACCCACTTAAATATACACAAAAAAAACTTCTGAGCCAGGCGAGCCGCTTAGGAGTATTTAGGTGAAAAACGCAAATATAGAACAATGATATATGTTAAAATTTTTAACTAGAAGTTGGTGTATGGCTGTTACCTCATGATCCAAAAAGTTTGCATTCATATTGGCAAAGCACCAAGTGGGCAAATCACTGGGCCTGGAGTACCACTGGACCTTGGCCCGGCATGGATCGTTCTTATTGGATACATCTTCATATAGTGACTCAATCCGCGCTGCATCGCACCCACCCTCAGTGTCGGGCTCAGCTGCGTCCGCATTTGATATGAGCACAAAATCACCTATTTCCGCTATTATATTGAGAAACTGAAACTTCCTTTAAAATCTTTTTTACAAGTTGCATAATAAATAACCGTTAAAGTGAATTATTTGTATACAACAGCTGATCAGATGCAATAGGGTGAACTTACTTGTAATGAAGAAACGAGTTAGACAAACTTTGTGGATCTGGTGTAGGTTCACTAAGCCATGTAACAGCTCTAGAAGTAGGTTTTTTGCGCATCTTGTAAAGTTATTTATTATTATAGGTAGTCTTCGCTGCTGCACCCGAAGATTCTTTTTAAGAATTGATTGAATTGAATTGAATGAACGTCAATTAGAGTTCGTTGGCGCCAAACTATACTTTTTCTGTTAGAATAAATTCAAGACATGGATAAATGTTGATTGAAATGGCTTTCAACCGTTACAACTTATATTTTTTATTTAGTATCCTAGTATATGTGCCAATTTAGTTCTTAACATACATAACCATGTATACGTTGTACTTCCGTTGTATAATTAACCACAATGTATGTGTAAAAATATGTAGATATTATAGTGCTGTTTCTGAACGAATAATCATCTTATATGTCATTCACAAATGTCAAAACAACAACACGTGCAGGTGCACCTATATTTTTGATTTCAAATTCTATGTGATGTGAGTGTCTTTTGAAAGAAAAATGAAATCAAAGCAAAGGAACTCTGCTAAATCGATCTTATCAGATAGAATTGCAGATGCACTAACCGTCAGAGCTCGCGCTGATATCGAAGATGATCAGGTATTTGGAACAAAACCGCATACTGTTTCACGTGCTGATTTGGGTTCTTCGGATAGTGAAGATGAGACTGCCATCAGCGATTTCCGTAAAAGAAATGTTAATTTGTTGAGTGAGATCAGTAAAAAGTATGAAGGTCAAGTGGTTTCTCGAAAAGACCTCGAATTCTCAGGTGATGACACATCAGACAACGATGCTTCTACGGACGGGCTCAAAATATCAAATGTTGACGCGAAACCGGAAAGCTCTGATGTATTAGGGTCTGATTCTGAAGATTTTGCTTCAGACGCTGAAAGTGTTTCAAAGCTTCAGAAACAAACTGAGGGAAAATATCCTTACAGTGAGGATGATGAATCAGTTAAAGATGATGAAGAATCTGGTGATGATGAAGATAATGATGATGAAGGTGATGAAGATGAAGGTGATGATGATGAAGATGAAGATGATGATACAGGCTATGACATCAGCCAAATGGATGTCCCAGTGAAGGAAAATTTTGAACATGTTAAAAAGCAAAACATATCTGAGGAAGCTAAGAAAGGCATCTGTGTTAGAAATCAGCTTTTAGTGTGGGAAGGGTTGTTAGAAATGAGAATTCACTTACAAAGGTGCTTGAGCACAGCTAATCAGATGCCTATGCCTGAGGCCCATCAGAGATTGAGGGGTGATGACAGTTTTGCTGAAGAGAGTAATGCAACTAAGGCTAATGTTGCTACTGTTTTGGATAAGTAAGTAAACATTGTGACTGTGCCTCCTGGTTTAGCAATAGTGGTCCAGTCTTCTGGTTGAATAGGTGCAGGTTCAATCCCAGCTAACTGTATATAAATATCAGTATCAGGGTCAATTACTATTGAGCTAGACACTGCGTCAGTGGTGGATTTACAAATTTTCAAGGTATAGCCGGTAAAGTTTTACCGCCCTTGCCTCTACAATTTTCATGTCCTAGATCAACTTTTCACTGATACAAAGTGTGGGCTGAGGGCATAGATGCCAATTACTGGTTGGGGGCGGTGAACTAGTAGTTTTACTCTAGAATATGAAAGGGGAATGTCATTGTTCTATCTGTAAAACATCAGAAAAGCGCCGTGCAGAAATCTAAAAAAAATACATTTGGTCCCTGAATTAGACCCTAAAACCTTCTCAGTCTGCTGGTAAATCTGCCACTGGGCTGGGTGCAATCTCCCGCCCCCAAATAATATATAAATAAAATTACCAGTCCAACCCAGCTCCCTTGCTCGCGATCCAGCAGCGCCCTAAGCCGAGGTTCGTACCCCACAGGGGGTGCCCTTAGCTGTGTTGCTTAGTACTAAAGTGCCTGGCTGGAGGCCTAGGTCTCGCCATTGACCGGTTAAGTAGCAAAAGTTCCCGGAACTCACGCTACGAGAGACAATACAAAAAAAAAAAAATGGGCGCAGTATATAACTAAGCATGGGTAGAGTGGTGATAATCATTGATTATAAGTACATTGTATACATAGTCATGCTATTTTTCAGATTACTGTCCCTACAGAGCATCCTGTTCAAGAATTTCCCTGAAACAAAAACTCTGTCCAGTAACAAATCAAATAAAGAAGTCACAAAGCAAGATCAGAAGCCAGATAGTGACGAAGAGATACCAAGTGACACAGACAATGAAGAAATACCTTCAGACACTGATGCTGAAGAAGAATCCACTAAAGAGGATCTATCTAAGAAAGAAACTACAATAGTAACCAAGAAAAGAAAACTTGAAGACTATGAAAATCAAATATCAACCTTGCACAAAGCATTCAAGTCATTTAGAGATAACTCAATTCAAAAGTGGAATGATAAAACCAGGCTTGCTTCTGCTGCCAACATAAAAAATGCACCAACCAACACTATTTTGCAACAGATATCATACATTCTATCTGATAGAGACAAACTGATTAGAAGAACACAGTTGAAACGATCTGAATATGATATTATTGGATACAAAAAAGAGACCAATAACGAAGATGGAAGGGATCAAAATGGTACGGAGCTAAACCCCGTACAGAGAGACAGGAAAGACGATGATGAATACATTTCTGAAATATTTGACGATAGTGATTTCTATCACCAGCTGTTAAGGGAGCTTATTGAATGCAAGTCGGCAGATGTCTCAGATCCCGTTCAGTTGAGTCGACAATGGATCGCTTTGCAGCAAATGAGGAGTAAGATGAAGAGAAGAGTGGACACCAAAGCCACTAAAGGGAGGAAGATCAAGTATGTTGTGCACAACAAGCTGGTGAACTTTATGGCTTCAGAGAAATGTGCCAAGTGGACGGATGAGAGCAAGAATGAACTGTACAGCTCACTATTTGGGCAAATGTTTGAGCACAATAACTTAGGGTTGAATGTTAACTTATAATAATGTAATATAAATTAGTATGACACTTATAAATTTATTATTCACTTAGTTATAGTGTTATTATTATCTTTAACCCTCAAAATTGAGAATCATTTGATTTGCTGAAATTTACAACATATATCTTCGCGCTTTGTAATAAGGGTCCCCAAAGTGGGTATGGGTTTAGTACCCTCTTTCTTCGGGCAAACTTACACGATAAACTATGAGGAAGAATAGTGGGGCGCGTCTTCGTGGATGGCACTATCTATATTAAGATTTGAACTTACCTACAGTGTTGACCTTGAAGGCTACTCAAACCATTAGACCACTACGGCTCTTCTCGTTTAGGTACCTACTACATATGACATGAAATTATACAACCAATTATTATATTACTGACTAGCGGTCTGTCCCGGCTTCGCTCGGGTGGACATAAGACTTATTTATAAAAGAAAATATAGCCTATGCCACTCAGGGTGAATGTAGCTTTCCAATGGTGAAAGACTTAAAATCGGTTCAGTAGTTTCGGAGCCTATTCAATACAAATATACTTACATACAAATCTTTCCTCTTATAATATTAGTATAGATGAATGTGGACGCACGAAAGATATATTAAGTCTAGAGAGAACTGGCCCTCTGTACTCTCTGCATTTGTTTTATTTTTTTTGTATACAACAAGAGTGCTAAATATACGGCCCACCTGATGGGAAACGGTTACAGTAGCCTAACTACGCTAACGATACCGAAGTATCACTTGCGCGTTGCCATTCTATGTTCGGAGAGTTATACTGTGCTGCCAACACAATATAACAGACCTTATTCACCGCGTAGGAACACAACGCAATACATTGTGTTATTTGGCTACGGACTTCTATAAGGTGGAGGTCCTGCCCCAGTCGGGCAGCCCTAAATTCGATAATAATATTTGCATCTTGAATGTACCTCACGTAAGGGAATTCCCTTATCACAGAAAAGCTAGTCTCCTACAATTAAATAAAGCGGAAAATTCTTTATCATAGTTTGTTTACGCGTCGTGTAGGTACTAACTGGCTTCTCCCTTTTGATGATAAATATGTATGTGACACAAACATCTTTCAAGTTTATTATCGTGCTTCGTACAAAGTTATTTGAAAACAATAACAACTTAATTATTATGTATGTTGATGTAGCGTACTATACTATATAGTGAATCATGAACACTATTATGTTAATACAGGATATATTTGCGTCACCTCTTTCGTCTTAAAATATTTGCGCGCGTGCTACAACGCACTGAATGCTCATGTTAGCCTGGTACTTCACGTCACACTGCTGGGTAAAGGTCTCCCCCATATGGTATTGTCAAAAACAAATCAAAATCAAAATCTTTCATTCTACGTAACGGACACAGGGAACACTTAATGACATAGTAAAAACTAATAAGTTACCACCGTTTCCAAACAAAAAAACCTGTCAGGAGAAAAAACAAACTCAACGAAACAAACTCCCTCGTTTCCTTTTTTAACACTTGTTTCCTTTTAACATTGGGCTAGAATTTTTTAAATATTTTCTAGCCCAAGTAAAAAGGGAACAACTCACATACAAACTGCAAATAGAGGAGCAATTAGTTGACATGCATGGCTATCATTTAAATAATCGGACGTTGTATAATAAGCTTTGCCTACCCCGTTAGGGACAGATGATATGATGATGATTTATGACTGCTTTAAACTCTACAAAAGCTACTTCAATTGTAATGAATATCATGGAAGGTATTTTTTAGATATTGTGGATAATTCGGGGACCTTGACAATATTGGCTTTTAGCATTGTTTAAAGTTTAAAGTGGCATTGTGACGGGTTATATTTGGTAACATCGCTACATTTGCTTATTATATGAAGTTTGAGTGTAGACCGCGTTTTGGCTAGGGTGGATCACTATAGGTAGGTACTGTTGCCAAAACTTGGTTTAGCTTCATAACGAACTACCTGCTAGGTTATGAAAAATGGTAGTCTTTGGTTACGAACTAGCTGGCAGTAATTGAATGAAAGCAGAAGATCGAACTCTGTGACGTATTATTTTTTGACGATTTTTCCATGCCATTTTTCATGCAAAGATAATTGCAAAGATGGCGATTATTTCGTACAACAATCTGTTAAACAGCTATATTCGGTTAAATCGAGTTTCGAACCCAACAATGGGGATAAGTTCAAGGATGGGTACGATTATGTTTTTTCTGTCTATCAATCTGATTTCCGGGAGCGAAGTTGTGTAAAGAGCATGACGGACACGTGAGCGCACCGCGCTGTGAGGTGTCGCATTGGTGTAGTAGTCAGCTTCTTGTTTAGGGAATTAGAAAAAGTTTCACTTACATTATGAACTTCCAATCAGTGTGAACAATTGGTATATAAGGCTCGTGAGTCGATGCTATTCCCAAATAGTTCCAAAAGAAAATACTCAGTCGCTGTTACTTGAATCACGAAGAACAAAGACGCTGGAGGCCACTCTGAACGATTTCTAGGCGTAATATCAAATGTCTATTTTCAATAGTTAACCACAACGCCCTATCAGTTTCAATGACCTGGGTCACTCCAGCTGGGTTATCTATCCAGCACATAAACAAGACAATTCACAACTATCTGCGGCCAGTTAATATGATACCTCTGTGTTTCAAATTTCATTACAAACATTTAGTTAATTAACAAAGTTACAAGAGTTTGTGATCACTTGACTTCTTGATCACTTTGTACAGGATGCCACAGCTTACGTGCTTAAGTGTGTAATTCTTTTTCAAAGAAGCTGTGGTTGTAATGGTTGAAGAAGTCACCTAAGAACTGAGGTCTGCTGATTCAAATCCCGGTAGACCGTTCCGATTAATAATTTTCATCTTAAGTGTAGTCATACCACGAGCATTGCGAAGAAGTAAAACATCGTCAGGAAACTTGCATACGTTTCTGTAGAAATTTATAGATATTTGTAGTCGAAACTGAGGGGTGGGGACAATTTGTCACTGCTAAAGAGTTCTAACACCTTTGCCTACCAGTCCGGGGACGTTTGTGGAAAGGCTTAAAGTGTGAAATAAAAGCTGACTATAGAGTTTCCACTGCCTTCTCCGGCTATAAAAGTTGTTACAAATATAATTTAAGGGCTATAATTAAAGCACATTCCGAGCGAATTTTCATATAATCACATTGCAGAAGAGCACCCCGCAACCCCCTTCCTAGAAATCGCGCAAGTTGTCTTTCTAAACAAAGTTTAACACAGCTCGGGTGATAATTAAGAATCGTGGGGATTCTCGGAACGGTTTTTAACGTAATATTTTAGGGTTACGTTTTAAATCAAATGTTTAGGTATACAAAGTAATGTTTGCACATTCAGTAATTATACCCTTAGGTAAGTCATTTATTTACCAAATAATTATTTTGTTACTTTGAAGCTTTAAAGCTTAAACTTTTTCAGGCACTTCTCATCTCTTAAAATCAGTACTTTTTTAGTTCATTATTTTATTATATTGCTATCTCGGCGTGTCTATAAGTCACTTACACTAACTAGATAATGGTAACACTCACTTAAAAGCTTCTAACAGAACAAATAAAGGGATTTACTTGACCGTGAGGACATTGGATGGACAAGATATTCATGCACAATGTAATTGAATATGATTTGATTCAAGCGGAATAACGCTATATAACGCTATACGGCTTATAGATCCAGCGAGAAGAGTGTATGTACACCTATCATATGCCTATCTCTTCGGGGACCCTTGTGGCAAGGCGTGAAGAGAAATATATAAAAAACGTTACATATGTATGCCTCGCGGTGTTACTCACGTAAATTTCATTGATTTTTTCCGGAGAAAAACGTGCCCCATGTGTTAACCCAGCTAAGAATCTATCTCTGTAGAGTAGGAAAATTTCATCCAATTTGAATGAAATTCTTCAATAGTTCTGGCGCGATTGACTAACAAACATCCTTACAAAGCTTTACATTTATAATGTTAGTAGGGTGCGTTCCACCAGGAGGCCGCAGCGAAGCCTCCCTTATATCTCCATAAGACCACGAAGAATGACTGCGGGCGCCATAAAAACGTGTTTGTACCCCTCCAGCGGGAGTTCAATAAATAAGAGGCCTGCAGAAGTCTTTCGGACATTATTCATGTTATCTTCAAAGCTCCATCGCAAAATCAATCTGCCTGTATTGGATTTCAAATAAGTCGCGGTGACATACTTATAGCGGGGTACAAAGCCTCCTCGTAGGTTTACATAGGACAGGCATTTACATAGGCCGACGTTCGACATGCGGATCGCACCGCGCCGCACCTGTCGCCTAAGGGATTATGGATTCAAATATTTGCTCATATTTTTTTTTAATTCCCATGGTTTTTGATCGTGACTGACATTATGGTCTTGCATTCAAGTGCTCATGAAATGTAAATAAGGTCGATATCAGGAGTGTACTAACAAAATTAATCTTTTCACCAAAACCCTTCTCAGGCTTTTGTTTTCAACATAATGTTTGTATTTTCTGCTTTTTTAAATGTATTTAATATTTTAGAGCCGTAGTGGCTAAGTAAGTCGAGCTTGCAACAAATAGATTGCGAGGTCGTACCAATGAGTTTTTCTGAAGCTTTGACGAAGGAAAACTTTAATAGGAAAGCTGCTTACGCTTGAGAAGAAATTCAAAGGCGTATTTAAAGGTATGCCGTTAATTATTATATATTAAATTTTCGGATATTTATCCATAATTTGTTAGTGACAATATTTTTATTAACTTACTAGCTGTGCCTTTTTAGTTGTGGAATTCAACTAAAAAGTTATTGTTAAATTTCTTTCAATGCAAGTAGCCTAAGTTACTCCTTATCATATCAGCTATCTGCCAGTAAAAGTCTCGTCAAAGTAGGTGTAGCCGTTTCAGAGATTTGTCGGAACAAACCGACAGTCAGACAGTCAGACAGACTAAAAGTATGCATTTAGTAAAAAGCAGTTATTTTAATATTACAAACAGACACTTCAATTTTAAGTATTTGTATAGATTAGTAAAACAGTATTTAAAAGTAATATTAACAAAATATAGGTTACTACTTGGAGACCCGAACTCGTGCGGCAACATCGTGCCTCGCAGTCCACTTCTCAAACTAGGCCCATCAACCCTTCAAGCTATAATAGACAGGCGACCGACAGGGCTGTCACGCACCCGCCTCATCAGGGACTCTACTCTTTTGCGCATTATCGCATAAAGGTCATCAACTCGCGCCTCTGCAAACATCCCTGATGCGTTACAGTGTCGTAGCAGCCCTAATAGTGCCCTGTACGCATTGTTGTTAATACATGAGTAAGATCAAAGAAAAAGCATCGCTCATGATATATAGGGAGGTCAAAGGATTGCGGTGGACAGAAAAGCAAATGGAATGCCCAGCTCTTAAATTTATGGTGATGATTGTAATTGTTTAATGGTAATACATTTGTAAGGAATAAATTAGTTTCTTTGTGCATTCATTTGTACAAACGCTCAAGTTACAAGTATTTGCCCGTTCCCTCTTAATAATTCCCAACGAGGCAGATCTTCCCGACAGTTGGCGACTTTTACTTGCCTCTTGCCTCCGCTTGCCTCAGCCTTTGAATGTCAGCGCCACTTCACGTTTCGTTTGATGTTATTATAAAATTACACTTCCACTTTGATGGACCAAGTACTTATGGAACTTGATAAAGACCGAGTGCCGACATTACGCAGAGACAATCGCAATTCGTTACACGACATGTAGCGTCTTTATCTTAAAATTAATATTTATTATCCCTCATCCTCACGCCTTCCCACAAGGGTAGGAAGAGGTGTATAGGTAATACCCATACACCCACTTTCCGCCAGAGATATGTTTCAAGTGCCAACGTGACAGATGGCGAGTCCATCGCCTTTACTCAAGCACGACTATACATACGCCTTTGAATTGTTTCTCATACGTATGCAGGTATTCCTCTCGATGTTTTCTGTCAACGTAAAGCTCGTTGTGTGACTAATCACTGTACTTAAATTCAGAAAAACTCATTGGTACAGTTGTGATTCGAAATGCAATCTTTACGTTGTAGTCTGGAACTCAAACAGCTAACACGGCTGTATATCTTGTTGATATAGAGTATCTATATCCTAATTAATGTCTAAATTGCACTAATACGAAGCCTAGGATAATTGCTAGTAAAAACTAAACTTTACGACGCAGTAACTGGAGTTTAGCTGCGTGCAACTTGCAAGCGATTAACCATTAAGGGTGTTTAACAAGTGAAGCAATTGACGACCGCGGGGTGCCCGCCGGGACCTTGTGGCACGGCGCATAGGCAGAGGCGGGTTGGAGTACATATAAATATATATCCTCACGCTTTCCCTCAAGGGTTCCCGAAGGGGTAGGCAGAGGTGTATAGGTAGTATACACACACCCACGTTGGAATACATTTCTACATATTATGAATTCCTATTTATATTATAAATGCGAAAGTTTGCGACTATGTTCTTCTTTCACGCAAAAATGCTGAATAGGATTGGATGAAATTTGATACAGAGATTTGGTTTCGACATATAAAAAGGACAAGTAAAGGAAGACTCCCGGTGAGCATGCATGAATTTCGGATGAGTGTGGATGAAGCGAAAGAGGTTTGTGAGTCTCGAGAGAACTGTCGCTCTACGCTATTAGTTATCATATGCAGGATTCGGCGACATGATAAGTATGCATGTATGTAATTTTTTTTTATTACCAATGTTGCAACAAGTACGCCTGATGGCAAGCGGTAACTGCCGCCTATAGACACTTGCGACACTAGGGGAACCGCGCCCTATTGACCCTACAGGAATCTTTACACAACCTCCTTGAAGAACTCCAGGCTGTAGTCTCTGTGAAGTACAGTACACATTTGAAACTTAAATGGATGGGTGGGCGAGTGATTCACTTGCCTGCAAAATCAAAATTGTAAGTTCGAATCTAGATTGTACCAATGTTTTTTTAATGAGTAACTTATAGTGATTGATCATCACACCTCGAGCTTAAAGATGATGGAAAAAATCAAAAGGAAACCTGCATAGAATTTAGAAGAAATTCGAGTTCATAAAACTCATTGAACTTGCAATCTTTGTGTTGCAGGCAACTCCACGAACCACTCGGCCACCACGGCTCTTATTAATAAAATATATCAATTATGATCAAAATCCTGTTTACATACATACATACATATCATCACGCCAAGTCCCTAACGGAGTAGGCAGAGAGTATAGAGCGCCAGTTCTCTCTAGACTTACATACCTCTTTCGCTTCGTCCACATTCATCAGTCTCTTCATACATGCTCGTCGGTTTCGAGTACTCCTAACGTTCCCGTCCTTGAGAGTCCGATCTATTTGATCCAGGTAGTTGGAACGTGGTCTTCCTCTGCCTCTTCTTGCACACACTTTTGCTTTGTATATCTGTTTCGTCAATCTTTTTTCACTCATCCTTTCTATGTGTCCAAACCAACGTAACATGCCTTTCTTCATCTCTACAATCACGCCCTCATTCACGCCAGTTGATTTGCGAATCTCTTCATTGCGGATTCGATTTGAGATCGTTACTCCGCACATTTTTCGAAGAGATCGCATCTCAACTGCATTCAAGCTATTTTCATACTTCCTCTGACATACCCAGGATTCGCTGCCATACAATAATCCAAAATATCCATTAATGCAAAATCCTGTTGAATATCAATATATATTGAATACGCTGCATTCTTATAGTGGGATGTGCAGAGATAATATCTGGGCGGGCCGATCGCTGCTACTAACTTGGGCACCAGTAGCAGACGCGCAACCGACCGGCTCGAACGCATAGACTTACAAACGCTGCAAGCTTTTCACGCACACTTGTATGTCGTCGATCGCGAGTTTCAGTGCCGTGGGATAATTGTAGTGTCGTTAGTGAACGCAAGTGTCATACATTAAAAAGAAAATCGGTGAAAATACATAGAAAAAACATACAGTGTAACATATAACCTCCTCCTTTTTTAAGTCGGTTAAAAAGTGAAATTCGAGTGTAGCGCTGAAAGTTTGGATACTTTGAGTACGGATTATTTGTGAGTATTGTCTTTTTAATTATAGGTGCAACTTCATCAAGGGTGTTATTATTACACCCTCTTTCCGTCGGAGACATTTTTAGTTGACAACGTGACAGACGGGGAGTCAATCGCCGTCTTTGAATTTCTTCTAGAACTATTGCAAGTTTCCTCGCGATGTTTTCCTGCCTTTTTAGATAGATAGTTCAAGTAGTTATCTGCAAGTTCAATATTCAAACTGCGTACCAATAAGTTTTGAAACTTTTCTGAACTACAGTAATTTACTACACTTTATAATGAAAAAAAAAATATTACAACAAGTAAACCTATATACAAGAAATTCAAAGACGTGCCATAGTCGTGCTCGAGAAATAGCGACGGACTCGCCATCTGTCACGTTGGTAACTAAATATACCTGTCTGCCTACCCTTTCGCAAAGTTTTAGAAAAGCGTGAATATATCAAATATTCTTACTATTCCGTAGCTTAAATTGAGGCGCTACGTACACAACGATAAATCTACGAAATGGGTAAGTATTTACAAATATAATAATAACAAAAGGCACCCTTTTCCCAAACCGCAATGTCGGCAATAAGTTTACCAAGGCTTTAGTGAAAAAATAATTCTGATACGACATTCTCGGCAAATAGGGCTTGGTAAATATTGTGCGAATTACGTAGTGAATTGTATACAATCGTACGAGTCGATAATCATAGACCCGAAACAGATTCTTCTTCTTTCTTCAGTCTTTATCTATCTTTATCAAAAAGATTTTGAGTCTACGATTACCAACCACATGTACTGTAGATATAAAAATTCTTTTTTTTATATTTCCCATTACAAAATTCTAAAATTTCAATTCAGATATTCTAAATTCAAAAATCTTTACGCAACATAAGACGCAGGGAATCCGAAAAGTCATAACTGAAAATATAATGCACATAAATTACCACATTTTAGAACAAAAGTAGGAACAATAATTTTTAGCTTTAGCTTTAATTCATTTTATGCTAATCAATCTACCTAATTATGTTTTTTAATTAGCGATTAGTTTCTATCTTGAACTAATCTAGAAATAATTTACATTCATCCCCGTCATTAGATATAGGACGGAAGTAAAATTCCACTCTTGCCCACCAAGGAGGATAGTTTAAATTGTGAGGGGAATGAAATTTAGGTGTCTGGTCTTACTGAATGTCAAAAATACTTTTGCTTATGGTCTAATTGTCTATAGTCTTATTAAATGACAAAAATCATAAATATTATGGAAATCTCTAATAACGGGGAACCTTAAAATTTAAAAGAATGATGGTCAAATATTGATTACTGAGGGATTACAGTTTATTTTTATTGTTTGCCACCATATTGTTGGCTATTCAATTTCGCAGAGCGAACCTAGGGGCGATCACAAGACTAATAGTATGTTTTCAGCCTTCAGGAACATATCGATTTCACGCTGTCGGAGTTGCTAACAAAACATTTGATGGATTACAATTTGGTTATTACATTCAGGTTAAGGAACGAAAGGAAATGTGTGTAGCCACACCACGAGTTTTAAGAAAACATGGAGAGAAAACCAACATACGTTTGGGTTGAAACTTAAAGACGTATGTAGGTATAGTTGTGCTTGAGAAACGGCGCTAGACTCACCGTCTGTCACGTTGAAGCACGACTATACATACGCTTTTGAATTGCTCAAAAGTATGAAATCTGCATATGCTCAGACGTATGCAAATTTCCTCACAATGTTTTCCTTCACAGTAAAACTCCTGGTGTGACTAATCACTGTACTAAAGTTCAGAAAAACTAATTGGTACTGTTGGGATTTGAACTTGCGAATTTTTTGTAGCAGGCAGCTACTCGAACCACTCCAAAGCCATACGAATATATACATGGATTACTAGCTGAGCCGCCTAGCTACCAATACATAGATATTGTTAAACATAAAACTCTTCAGACGTTCCATTACTTTTATTTATAACAATTTTGCAATAATATCTCAATATAAAACTGAATCACAAATGTGTTATTCCTCTGTCGTGGTCGAGTATCGAGTCCCGTCATGTCTCCCGCCGCCATTTTGGCGCCAACGCACCCGAGCGGATCCGACTGCTCCCGAATTCTCCCGAGTAAGATAGCGGCGCGTAACATCGGCCATCCTGCAACTTGTGAATACCGACGAAGTATTCACAATGAAATCATGAGAAATGATACCAGTCACAGCAACCCAGTTTTAAGATGTATAATGATAATATAATATATCTGCACGCCCTTCCACAGAGGTAAGCAGAGGTGTCTAAATAATACCCACATTCCACAGATATATATTCCAGGTGCCAACGTGACAGATGGCGAGTCCATCGCCGTTACTCAAGCACTTCTATACATACACCCCTGTATGGCTTCTCAACGAATGCAAGTTTCCTCTCGATGGTTTTCCTCACCGTAAAGCTCGTGGTGTGACCAATATTAAGAAATCATTCTAGAGAACTTTTCATAATCAGCGTATGGTGACGGAATCAGTATGATATACATATATAATTAGCAGATACAGACAGAATCCAGTAACCTCCGTTTATGGAAGAGAACATCAGGACCTGTAAGAGTCAGTTAACTGAAACAGACAGAACAGAGGGGCAGACAGAACAGAGGGGCAGACAGAACAGAGGGGGACAGAACAGAGGGGCAGACAGAACAGAGGGGCAGACAGAACAGAGGGGCAGACAGAACAGAGGGGCAGACAGAACAGAGGGGCAGACAGAACAGAGGGGCAGACAGAACAGAGGGGCAGACAGAACAGAGGGGCAGACAGAACAGAGGGCAGACAGAACAGAGGGGCAGACAGAACAGAGGGGCAGACAGAACAGAGGGGCAGACAGAACAGAGGGACAGACAGAACAGAGGGACAGACAGAACATAAGGCCAGACAGAACATAAGGCCAGACAGAACATAAAGCCAGACAGAACCGTCAGACCGGACAGAACAGACAGATCAGACAGAACAGCAAGACCAGACAGCACAGCTAGACCAGGCAGAACAACCAGACCAGGCAGAACAACCAGACCAGGCAGAACAGACAGACCGGACAGCACAGCCAGACCAGGAAGAACAGCCAAACCAGGCAGAATAGTCAGACCAGACAGGCCAGTCAACACAGCCAGATCAGGCAGAACAGCCAGACCAGGCAGAACAGCCAGACCAGGCAGAACAACCAGACCAGGCAGAACAGACAGACCGGACAGCACAGCCAAACCAGGCAGAACAGTCAGACCAGACAGGCCAGTCAACACAGCCAGATCAGGCAGAACAGCCAGACCAGGCAGAACAGCCAGACCAGGCAAAACAGCCAGACCAGGCAAAACAGTTAGACCAGACAGAACACAGACCAGACAGAACACAGACCAGACAGCACAGCCAGACCAAACAGAACAGCCAGATCAGGCAGAACAGCCAGACCAGACAGCACAGCCAGACCAGGCAGAACAACCAGATCAGACAGAACACACAGACCAGACAGCACAGCCATACCAGGCAGAACAGTCAAATCAGGCAGAACAGCCAGAACATACAAACCAGACTGAACAGTCAGACCAGTCAGAACAGACAGATCAAGCAGAACAGTCAGATCAAGCAGAACAGTCAGATCAGACAGAACATTCAGACCAGTCAGATCAAAGAGAACAGTCAGACCAGACAGAACAGTCAGATCAGACAGAACAGACAGTACAGTCAGACCAGGCAGAACAGTCAGATCAGACAGAACAGATAGCACAGTCAGACCAGACAGAACAGACAAATCAGACAGCACAGACATACCAGCCAGAACAGACAGACCAGACAGAACAGACAGATCAGACAGCACAGTCAAACCAGACAGAACAGACAGATCAGACAGCACAATCAGACCAGACCAGGCAGAAAATACAGACCAGACGAAACAGTCCGACCAGACAGAACAGACAGCACAGTCAAACCAGACAGAACAGGCAGATCGGACAGCACAGACAGACCAGACAGAACAGACAGATCAGACAGCACAATCAAACCAGACAGAACAGGCATATCAGACAGCACAATCAGACCAGGCAGAACAGACAAATTAGACAGCACAGACAGACCAGGTAGAATAGGCAGATCAAACAGCACAGACAGACCAGACAGATCAGACAGCATAGTCAAACCAGACAGAACATGCCGATCAGACAGAACAGACAGCACAATCAGACCAGACAGCACAGACAAATCAGACAGCACAGACAGACCAGGCAGAAAATACAGACCAGACGGAACAGTCCGACCGGACAGAACACAGATCAGACAGCACAGTCAAACCAGACAGAACAGGCAGATCAGACAGAACAGACAGCACAATCAGACCAGACAGCACAGACAAATCAGACAGCACAGACAGACCAGGCAGAAAATACAGACCAGACGGAACAGTCCGACCGGACAGAACACAGATCAGACAGCACAGTCAAACCAGACAGAACAGGCAGATCAGACAGGTCAGACCAGACAGGACAGACAGAACAGCCAGACCAGACAGAACAGTCAGACCAGATGGGACAGAAAGAACAGACAGACCAGGCAGAACAGTCAGATCAGACAGAGCATTCAGACCAGACAGAAACGTCAGATCAGAGAAAACAGTCAGACCAGACAGAACAGACAGATCAGACAGCACAATCAGACCAGACTAATCAGACAGACCAGGCAGAAAATACAGACCAGACGGAACAGTCCGACCAGACAGAACAGACAGATCAGACAGCACAGTCAAATCAGGCAGAACAGGCAGATCGGACAGCATAGACAGACCAGGCAAAACAGACAGAACAGACAGATCAGACAGCACAGTCAGACCAGACAGAACAGGCAGATCAGACAGAACAGACAGATCAGACAGCACAATCAGACCAGACAGAACAGACAGCACAGACAGACCAGGCAGAACAGGCAGATCAGACAATACAGACAGACCAGACAGATCAGACAGCACAGTCAAACCAGACAGAACAGGCAGATCAGACAGAACAGACAGATCAGACAGCACAATCAGACCAAACAGAACAGACAAATCAAACAGCAAAGACAGACCAGGCAGAAAATACAGACCAGACGGAACAGTCCGACAGGACAGAACACAGATCAGACAGCACAGTCAAACCAGACAGAACAGGCAGATCAGACAGATCAGACAGCCCAGTCAGACCAGGCAGAACAGTCAGATCAGACAGAACAGACAGGACAGACAGAACAGTATGCTAGATCCACAATATGCCGTTTATATCAACAGACTTGAGTCCATTCTATGTAAATTCCTGAGATTTTTACAAAGGACTTAAATGTGTTGATATTAGCTACCAGGTAAGGTGCTTCAGATATCACTTTTAAAATTTGTGAATTAATGACTCTCCGTACTTGCTCTCAAGAGTTGGTACTAAAGTACCTAATAGATCTATGAGGCAACCATCACTCCTGCCTATTTCTCACAGCTCTTCTAACTTTAGACAGAACTCTTTTCTGATAAGAGCTTCGGAAGCGTTCAATTCAGAAAGCTTAGACAAACTGGACTTATTTAATTCTAAATCAGATGTGTTTTTAAAGGACTGACTAGATCTTGGTTCTCTAACTGTGCAATGAATATGTCATGATGGTATTTAGAAATATATACATATAAGAAATAGCCCAACTTAAACAAGCTTACTTTTGTTATATAACTGCAAAAACATGTTAATGGTTTTAACTTAAATATACTTTATGTAAATTTAGATTAGATGTAACTGTATGTTTCCTATTAAAATGAAATAAATAAAAAAATAAAAATACAGAACAGACAGATCAGACAGCAGTCAGTCCAGACAAATCAAACAGTTCACTATGACCAGGTAGAACAGTCAGATCAGTCAGATACAGAACAGACAGATCAGACAGCACAGTCAGACCAGACAAATCAAACAGTACACTCAGACCAGGTAGAACAGTCAGATCAGTCAGACCAGACAGATCAGACAGCACAGTCAGACCAGACAGAACAGACAGATCAGACAGCATAGTCAGACCAGACAGACTAGAGAGATCAGACAGCACAGTCAGACCAGACAGACCAGGCAGTACAGTCAGACCAGGCAGACCAGACAGAATAGCCGGATCAGGCAGAACAGTCAGTGTCGCATCTGAAATAAAACAGAAGGCTCAAGGCCACAGACAGATGAATTAAACAAGAAAGATAACGCACCCCTGTTTTATCGGCCTGAAACGATTCGCCATCATTGTTCGTCAGATCCACGTCAGCAGATTTGGTCCTCATAAATTCACATCGTACAATTCGGGTGATCAGATCTTTTTCCTTCCAAAATAACAGAATGTAGATGCGGATATGTCCTTTTTACTAGTCAGTAGTTAGTAACCCTTCCAGTAACACGTTCGGGTGTATATCTTCTTCGTTTTCCGGATTAACTTGAACTTGATCGACACTAAAGTTATCCGTACTCATAACGGACTCCGAAGATACTGATTTTTTGTCATCGTCCGATATTCTTTAGGCCAAGTCTTTTCATTTTCTGGGTTCGATATATAGCAATATATATAAAATCCCACTTCTGAATGTTAAACATAAAACTCTTCAGACGTTCCATTACTTTTATTTATAACAATTTTGCAATAATATCTCAATATAAAACTGAATCACAAATGTGTTATTCCTCTGTCGTGGTCGAGTATCGAGTCCCGTCATGTCTCCCGCCGCCATTTTGGCGCCAACGCACCCGAGCGGATCCGACTGCTCCCGAATTCTCCCGAGTAAGATAGCGGCGCGTAACAATATATTATAATAGGTAACATTCCAACATTGTGTACGACCATGTAACATTCCAACCCCTCGTAAGCCTTCGTGAGAGCCTTTCTTATCGGAAACCTACACCGGATAAGGAATCCACGTAGGTACAACATTTTAGATCGTCGGTAATTATTTTGGTATTATTTGCAACATTGCAGGTTTAAACCCCGAATGTGAACTTAATTAATTATCTGTTATTGAGCCCTGGTGGCCTTGTGGTTCGAGTAGTTGTCTGCGACACAAAGATCTCAAGTTCGAATCCCGACTGTCCCAATGAGTTTTTCTGAACTTAAATACGGTGATTAGTCACATCACGAGCTTTACGATGAAGGAATACATCGAGAGGAAGCCTGCATACGTTTGAGAAGCGATTCAAAGGCGTATGTATAGTCGTGCTTGATTAACGGCGTTGGACTCGCCATCTGTCACATTGGCACCTGAAATATATCTTTGGCGGAAAGTTGCTAAGAGGGCTTTGCTTAGGAACTATGTGGGGACTACCCACATAGTAAATAGTGTAAAGGTAGTCTTTTATACCTCTGCTTACCCTTTCGGGGACCTTTATGGGAACGCGTGAGGTTATTTATAACAATAATAATTATAACATAAAGTTGTCCTTGTACGATCATATTTATTGCCGTCTAACCTCAAGCAGCGCCACGGGGCGCAGCCAGTAAAGCGTTCACCATTGACGTATCATACAATCAATAGTAGATTTACGTCTATGAAATCTATCGTTAGATCATAATAATGCACTTCGCTGAAGATAACCACATCAATGAGACGTCGCCGTTTGCGTGGTGTAATAAATTGATAGAATATATGCAAGATACGCGCGGTGTAATAAAATGATATAATATATGGATTATACGAGTATCAGTTTATATATATATATATAAGCTTGCGCCGCAGTTTACTCGCACAAAATCTAACTGCTCTGCTTCCTGTTATCATCAAACTAACCCATAGTTTGATGATAATTATACAGGATGCCTAAGAAATAGGACGGTTGTTCAACGATCATTAATACAGTCTGTCAGTCTCATTGCTAGGTGCAGCCTAGTGCAGTTGCAAATGAACTACTCCTTGTAAAAATCTGTTACATTTATATATCGTTACAATTTAAGCATAGGTAGCTATGTAACTCATTTCGAGAAATTAATTATTATTAATGATGTAACACGAAAGGAAGCAATATAAATAAAAAATAGTTGTCTGCGACACAAAGATCTCAAGTTCGAATCCCGACTGTACCAATGAGTTTTTCTGAACTTAAGTACAGTGATTAGTCACACCACGAGCTTTACGGTGAAGGAAAACATCGAGAGGGAACCTGCATACGTCTGAGGAGAAATTCAAAGGCGTATGTATAGTTTTGCTTGAGTAACGGCGATGGACTCACCATCTGTCACGTTCGCACCTAATATACCTCTGGCGGAAAGTTGGTGTGTGGGTATTACCCATACACCTCTGCCTACCCCTTCGGGGACCCTTGTGGGAAGGCGTGAGGATATTTTTATTTATATTTTAACAATGAAGTTGGAAAAAACGTAGTTATATTCTGTATTGTCTTCAATACAGAATATAACTACTGTTTTTTTATCATTACTAGTTTCTGAAAGAATCCCATAAAACCATGTTTCTTAATGAATCTTACCTATTTTTACCTTACTTTTGGAGCTATTCGTTTAATTTCTTCGTCTTGAGAGTATATTCACATTACCTGACAACTTCTACAAGTATACAACTATTCTATTTTCAGAGACTTTATTTAGATAATTGTTTATTCTTCAGCAATAATAAACTGAGATGAACCAAACAAACAAACTCACCAATAACTAATATAAAATATGTATTCAGAGCGCCGTATGACAACTCTACACTGAATATACATGTATTGAAAATGCAAATTGAAAACGAAATAAGAGGTGGGAGGTCAATAGCACCAAGGCAATTTCAGAATAGTGGAGTGAAACGAACGCAAGGTAGACCACCAACCCGAGGATCAGACGATTTCGGTAGCTGGAAGGCAATGGTTGCGACACGCATATACGCACTTTATATTGACGTGGTCTGATTTGATCGACTGAATTCTAGGTAACCTTAAGCAATTTAAAACCATTCTTAAATAATGTTTACATATATATAACCACACCGAGTCCCTCACGCGGTAGGCAGAGAGAGTAGAGCGCGGGCTGTCTAAAGACTTGCATACCTGTCGCTTCGCTTACATTAATTCTCTTCATACATACGTCGGTTTCGAGTACTCTTGATGTTACCACCATTGAGTGTCCGATCGATTTGATGTCTGCTTGTCTGCCCTTTTGTTCATGCACCAAGCAGCAACTCCTTGATGAATTTAGATTATTTAGTTTTTACAGCTGCAAAAGACTTCCGAATCCCATGATAACTGGCATAGTTAAAGCTTATGATCTTTAGACCCGATATTATCGAGAATGGATCTTTTTTTTATACCACTTGGGAGGCAAACAAGCCTGCGTCTGATAGTAGGCGGTTACCGCCGCCTGTGGAAACTTGCAACACCAGTAGTATTCATCGCGCGTTGCCGACCCTGATGTTTAAAAAAACTGAATTATAATTATCAATAAGGTCTGAAATCATTTGGATGATGTTTTTTCGTGTATACGTTAGCTTTTTAATAATTATAATATAATTATAATTATATAATAATATTATAATAATTATATAATTATATAATAATATTATAATAATTATATAATTATATAATAATATTATAATAATTATATAATTATATAATTATATTATAATAATTATATAATTATATAATAATATTATAATAATTATATAATTATATAATAATATTATAATAATTATATAATATTTCACGCGAACGAGAAGCCCAATCAAAGGTGGGTGGCATGGCTAGTATATGATAAATGAGTTCTGTAGCACTTAATATTATTATCCTTACCTAACTCCCTACGCCCAATACCGAGTAGCTTTGCAATAAGTGGTTTCTTATGAACACAAAATATAACCTAAACGGATTACTGAGCGCCCTTGTGTATTTACTTAAGCTCAAGTATTTCGTGGCACAAATCCTTGAACTCGTAACGGTAATTATGTCTATACTAATATTATAAAGAGGAAAGATTTGTATTTTTGTGGGTGTGTGTATGTTTGTAATAAATAAACTCAAAAACTACTGGACCGACTTCAGAAATTATTTCACCATTGGAAAGCTAAATTCACCTTGAGAGACATGTGCTCTATTTTATTTTATAAAAAAAAATGTTATAAAATGTTCGGAAATAATATTTGGATTGTGAACTTAGACCTTACTGTGGGGTGTATTAGAGTGTTTATACTAAGATTATGACATATCTATTTGGCGCTTACATTATATACTAGCTGTCCCCCGTCCACTTCGCGTGCCGTAAAATATAAAGAAAATTATTCAACTTGGTTATCTAGCTGCCTAAGTATTCATTATAAACGAATTTTAAATATTAAGTTAGGGTCTTATGAATTTTTATGAGTTCATATAAAAACAACTTTCTTCGAGACTTTTAATTCCATCTAATGCTTACTCACTAAGTTGAAACTCGTATGGAAACAACTCTGTTCGTGCTTTAACTTCACAAAGAGATCCTTTCGTAAAAGACTTCGACGTGTCTTCATAGTACGAATGTTTAGTGTCGTAAGGTTCGCCAGACGCTGGGTAAAACATTCAAACCGTTACCAGTTATGAAATACATGATGTACATTTTGACTTCTAACATCACCGGGAATAGATGCACGTTTTAGAATAATGTCAGGTTCCATTGATTCGATTATTCTTTTTATAAAACGCAAGTGAAGGACAACTCTCGCAAATGTTTTTCCCAGATGACATTTATATTTCGCACCATAATCAATCTATGGTACGCGCCAGTTTTATTTGTTATCGTCTATGGCATCCTATAACAATATGCAATAAAGACTATACGAAGCTGGAATAATTAATAAGAATTTGGAATATTCTTGGTTTCCGATTCATGATTGTCATTAATATAGTTTGATATTTGAGCATTATCGATGTTTATGGGTTGCAATAATTAAAATTATTATGAAACTTATTTGTGATTTTCATAATAAATGACACATATTTCATAATAAACACTTGGTTAAATGTATAATCGATTACTCAAAAAATCAAATAAAAAAGTATTATGTTTAATACTTTAAATAATAATGAACAGTTACTACCAAGTTTCGAATCTAAAGGAGCTTTAGGCCAAAAGTCAAAAGGAAGCAATAAAGGAAGCAATAGTTGAAAAACGTGTTTTTTTTTTACAATTGCTTCCTTTACTTTTGACTTTCACCTTGCGGGGGTGGAGCTGACCTCTACACCGCGTAAGGAATACTCCTACCAAATTTCAAGTCAATCGACCCCACTTATAGTTCCTAAGATTTCGTGATGAGTAAGTTCACATTTAAGATATATATATTATAATATAATATATCCTCACGCCTTCCCACAAGGGTCCCCGAAGGGGTAGGCAGAGGTGTATAGGTAATACCCACACACCCACTTTCCGCCAGAGGTATATTAGGTGCCAACGTGACAGATGGCGAGTCCATCGCCGTTACTCAGCACGACTATACATACGCCTTTGAATTTCTTCTCAGACGTATGCAGGTTTCCTCTCGATGTATTCCTTCACCGTAAAGCTCGTGGTGTGACTAATCACCGTACTTAAGTTCAGAAAAAACTCATTGGTACAGTCGGGATTCGAACTTGCGACCTTTGCGTCGCAGGCAACTGCTCGAACCACTCGGCCACCACGGCTCTTATATTTATATTATATATTATAAATATATAGATTTATTCACAGAGCCTATAATAAAACTTTAAACTACACAATAGCCGCGGTGGCCAGCACCAATGAGTTTTTCTGTACTTAAGTAGAGTGATTAGTCACACCACGAGCTTTACGTCGAAGAAAAACATCTAGAGGAAACCTGCATACGTAAGAGTAGTAATTCAAAGGCGTATGTATAGTCGTGCTTGAGTAATGGCGATGGCCACTTTCCGCCTAGATCAAATCGACCAAACATTCAAGGATACATTAAGATTACTCAACATCGGTGAGCTGATGAATTAAGAGACTGATCTGAAAGTCTAGACAGGATTAGCGCTCTTCTCTCTCTACGTGCATATACATATATTAATTATAAAGTGTAATTGGTCTGTCTATGAGGTCGATGAGTCTGTATTAGTAAAAATTTAATTAAATTCAAGTAATATTTTTAAGATTATTAAGTAAGGATCTAAAAACATTACATCCTAACAATCATTAGCACCTTATTTTTTTCTATTTATACCCCAGAGTGGCAAATAAGCATATGGCCCACTTGATGGGAAGCGGTTACCGTAGCTTGTTTACGCTCACGATATTGAAGTATCACTTCCACGTTGCCACTCTTGTGTTCGGAGAGTTATACTGTGTTGGCACCAGAGGGATTAATCCCATTATAACAATCCACCCCCTCTCCAAGGAGCTCATTATTGGATACCTTTTACCTATAGTATTAGTTGGATAATATTAATGTCACGTTGGCACCTAATATACCTCTGGCGGAAAGTGGTTGTGTGGGTATTACCTATGCACCTCGGCCTATCCCTTCGGGGCCCTTGTGGGAAGGCGTGCGGATTTATTATTTTTTTATATTTATCATAGACAAATAAATAAAAAACCAAATACCATAGACCGTGTGGCAAATAGTTAAGGTATAATATACCATAAATATTCTCTACCAAAATGTTATATGAAGGTGATATCAATCATTTATCTTTATTCTCTATTTTTTTTTCTTTGAGAATGGTAAGCTTTTGTGCAGACAAGACGACAAAAGAGGAAAGGTATACAGCTTTGCAATTCCCTCTGGCAGAGGTTGACAATAGCTACGAGTATACACGCAAAAAATTTGAGTGGTAACCGTAAAGTATGGCGTTTCGAAAATACTCTTTTGTTAATAGATTGAACTGTGTATTATTTTAGTTATAAATGGTGGTGTATGTATGTGATACTTGGGAGGCGCCAAGCTGAGGTAGGAACAGCGGAATCCGCTATTCAAAATAATTCCTTACTAATAGCCTAATGCCCAAATTGCAAATTAAGTTGCCTCTGGGAAGGATTGTGATGTGTTCCTTCGGTCAGGGTACCAAAACTCTAAAAGGAATCGCTTTGCTGGCATGGCAACCTGCTATAACACCAAAAATTTCTTGGCAAAAACCTTTCTCGAACTTTCCCAGTGGTTTCTAGTTACGAGATTTAGATATTTCTCAGAAACAGTAGTCATTCTGAAAAGCTCCGATCGAACGGGAACCCTTCATTCCATTTGAAGTGGGTTGAACGTACATGTAGGTATAACAAACAGTACAAATCCGCTTTGATATCAGTAATAAATTAAATGGAGATAAAATCTTATTATGTTCTGGGACTCCTTTGATCAACACGAGTACTGCGTCACTCTTTATCGTGACGTTGAGGAAATTGAAAAACTTAGCAAATACTCTATGGATTTGTCAAGTATTATCCCCAAGACATGATTTTCACCCACGCTTCACTGTGTTGTTGAGTTTTCCAACTCAAGTTTTTTAATACTTTTGATCCAAGAATTACATACGCTTAATAACAAGGGCTCTCGAAGGGGTAGGCAGACGGTCTTCTTTTCAATGGATATACATCTGAACTGATGTGTAAAATTCTGCGCGGTTCACTGAATTGTTGAAAAAATCTAAATGATTGTATCATTTTAACGAAATAAATCATTTTACGTCAGGTCTAAGATGAAAAGTTCGCAACAAATTTGAAGTTTTAAATTTTTATTCAAAGATGGGTAATCTCAAAGTTGGTTTGAAACTAAAACTGAGTTAGTTACTGAGACTTTGATACAACAACATATATTATACATAATGTCTGTGTTTTCAGATCGTGTACCTATAGGTATATAATAATATAAGTATATTACCTTGTATATAATAGCACCTATAAATACAAAATATACATCCCATATGATATCCAAGTTAAGCGACGGCTTGTATCAGTTTCACGAACAATGTTCGAAAAAAATTTATGCAAAACGGTGTACGGTAATTATTTTTATAACCAGCACGTGCCTAGGAAACTTACATGTATATTATTGTTAAAAGAGAAGGTTATATATCTCCATGCTTTCCCACAAGAATCCTTGAAGAGCCTAGTTTTTGCCGGATATATATTTAAGCCGCCAACGTGACAGATGAACAGAACTTTAAATCTTAACCTTATTATTCGAAAAAAAAACGATAAAAAAAATCCCAAGCATTATATAAAATAATATATCCTCACGCCTTCCCACAAGGGTCCCCGAAGGGGTAGGCAGAGGTGTATAGGTAATACCCACACACCCACTTTTCGCCAGAGGTATATTAGGTGCCAACGTGACAGATGGCGAGTCCATCGCCGTTACTCAAGCACGACTATACATACGCCTTTTATCCATGCGTTTTTGAATCTCTACTCAGACGTTTCACAGGTTTCCTCTCGATGTTTTCCTTCACCGTAAAGCTCGTGGTGTGACTGAATTACCAGGTCGCGTCAAAATACATTATATTAATGACATGCTTTCTATTGAAGGCATTCATTGCTATGCAGACGACAGCACTGGGGACACTTACTACACGGGCCGTGCTAATCTCCCTCGTTCCACTGTGGAGGAAAGTCGCGAACGACTTGTGTCTGAAATCGAGAGTACACTTCGCAGTGTTTCCGATTGGGGTCGACTAAACCTAGTCCACTTCAACCCCACTAAGACACAAGTGTGTGCGTTCACTGCAAAAAAAACTCCACTCGGTGTGCTCAACAGAGCTAAGCAGTACTTCACATCTTCACAAAGGCTGCAACTTTATAAGTCGCAAGTTCGGCCACATATGGAGTACTGCTGCCACCTGTGGGCGGGAGCCCCTGGATACCAGCTAGGACCTTTTGACGCGGTTCAGAAACGCGCCGCTAGAATTGTCGATGATCCTTTGCTCACAAGCGGCTTGGAATCACTAAGTCTGAGGAGAGACTTTGCCTCCCTGTGTGTGTTCTACCGCTTGTATAACGGGGAGTGTTCAGCAGAATTGTTCGACATGATGCCCACTTCCACCTTCTACCACCGCACCTCTCGCCATCGACGGGGAATTCATCCCCATACCTTGGAACCACAAAGGTCTCGCACTGTGCGCTTCCAAAGGAGTTTTCTTCCGCGAACGCTCAGGCTGTGGAATGAGCTCCCCGTTGAGGTTTTCCCTGGAGAGTACAGCATGGAGTTCTTCAAGAAGGGTGTGAAAAGATTCCTGCAGGGTCGGCAACGCGCGAGTGATACCCCTGGTGTTGCAAGCGTCCATAGGCGGCGGTAACCGCTTACCATCAGGCGGACCGCATGCTTGTTTGCCAACCAAGTGGTATAAAAAAAAAAAAAATATTAATGCTTGGACTTAAGTACAGTGATTAGTCACACCACGAGCTTTACGGTGAAGGAAACATCGAGAGGAAACCTGCATACGTCTGAGAAGAAATTCAAAGGCGTATGTATAGTCGTGCTTGAGTAACGGCGAAGGACTCGCCATCTGTCACGTTGGCACCTAATATACCTCTGGCGGAAAGTGGATGTATGGGTATTACCTATACACCTCTGCCTACCCCTTCGGGGACCCTTGTGGGAATGCGTGAGGATATGTTATATTATATAATGCTTGGGATTTTTTTATCGTTTTTTTTTCGAATAATAAGGATAAGATTTAAAGTTCCTATTTTTATTGAAGAGCTAGAAATGTAAAATAAATATGATAAATATGTCAGCGATATAGAGTGTTACTACCGTTGATATAACCTTAGTAACACTCTATATCTAGATTTAATATGCACATATAATGTTAGTCCACTTATTTATAATAATAATAATATTTTAATTACATAATTATAAAAAAAATGTATATATAAATTTGTACATTGCTATTATTATTATCAGATAAAATCCGACTGAAAATATAGGGCGTGATTGATCGATACCGACTTCGTTTCACGCTTACATAAAATGCTTTTACGGTTCCCGAACCACTTATCATCCATCCCTATTCGTGTTAATGTCTCTGAATTTTATTTTCCGAGCTCGAGTCGTCATTTATTGAGTAAAATACTCTTATGATGTATAATTTCGTTGTGTTCATATGTATTGTATACTATCTTTGGACGAATCATCACAAATTGACCCAGTCCCAAATTAAGCTAAGCTTTTACTATGAGCACTGTACATGTATATCGTATACATACTTATATATATATATATATATATATATATATATATAAATGTATAGTAAATGTATAAATGTATAGAAGCCGTGGTGGCCATGTGGTTCGAGCCTGCGACACAAAGATCGCAAGTTCGAATTCCGACTGTACCAATGAGTTTTTCTGAACTTAAGTACAGTGATTAGTCACACCACGAGCTTTACGGTGAAGGAAAACATCGAGAGGAAACCTGCATACGTCTGAGAATAAATTCAAAAGGCGTATGTATAGTCGTGCTTGAGTAACGGCGATGGACTCGCCATCTGTCACGTTGGCATCTAATATACCTCTGGCGGAAAGTGGGTGTGTGGGTATTATACACCTCTGCCTACCCCTTCGGGGATACTTGTGGGAAGGCGTGAGTATATATTTATTATTATATATTATATATAAATGTATAGTATAATCAAGACTTAGGTACAAACATATACATTACATCCTCAGAGGGAATCGAACCCGTGACCTCATGTTTCGGTCACCACTAGACGGTCGTACCGACCATCTGGTCGGTACGACCGTCTAGTCATAAAATACCGATTTTAATTTGTGTAGTTTGTAGCAATCTGCAAAGTTAAATTTGCAAGATTGAAGCAGCGGTCTGTACTCATTTATAACAACAAGAGCTTTTCAGAAAATATTATTATGATCTTTAAGAGGATTTAATTATTACATACATACATATCATAACGCCAAGTTTTAAGTAATGATTTAATTATCTCTCGGGATTATTAACTTGTATTGCACTGACAGATAAATGACAGCTGACAGTCCCTATGTCGCATTCTTCACTTCACTTCATTCCATTTGATTTCGTTTTACGAGTGGTCATTACTTTACTTTATCTATACAAATAAATAAAATTGAAGCGTCTGTTTGTAATATTAAAAGAACCGCTTTTTACTAAATGTATATAAAATGCATAATATAGCAAAATCACACTACGGGACTTTTACTAGCAGATAGCTGATGTAGTAAGGAGTAACTTAGGGTACTTTCATTGTAAGAAATTAAACAATAACTTTTTAGTTAAATTCTACGCGGACGAAGTTGCGGGCACAGGTAGTATTAAACTAAAGTCAGGTTATAATATAAGGACCATTTTACCGGATAATTATCTGGTATGAATTTATAAATAACCATATAAATAGAATTAGGCTTAATGCGGAAAGTGCAGCGATAAGCCGGTCATTTGGCGAACTTTCCAGAAGGTCTATGAGTGGGCGTCTGATGGCTGAAAGCTGATAAAGTCAAGGGTAGAAAACATAGGCGGGTGGGTGGGTGCATTTTTCTCACCATAAATCAAGAACCAGATCTTGGATATAATAAGTTAATTTTTAACTTGTGAATACTCAAGCCGAAGTATCTGCTCGTTGATTGAAGCTTAAGTAACACAACGGGAGTATTTTTGTATATGTATGTATATCCTTACGCCTTCCCAGAAGTGTCCCCGCAGGGGTAGGCAGAGGTGTATAAGTAGTGCCAACACACCCACTTTCCGCTAGGGATATATTTTAGGTGCCAACGTGTCAGATGGCGAGTCAATCGCCGTTTCTCACGACTATACATACGCCTTTGAATTGCTTCTCAGACGTATGCAGGTTTCCTCTCGATGTTTTCCTTCACAATAAAGCTCGTGAAGTGACGAATTACTGTACTTAAGTTCAGAAAAACTCATTGGTACAGTCGGGATTCGAGCTTGCGATCTTTGTGTCGCAGGCAACAACTCGAACCACCCGGCCACCACGGGAATCTTATAATCAGGAATATTACTAACTGTCGTAATGTACGCAGAATGTTTGAGGGCACGCGCAGGGTAATAAAACAAACGTTATAAGTTAGGAAATACTCAAAGTTACACGTCGAGCGCACTTGTCTGCGATCACGGAAAGAGATATGAAATTGCTTTTACTTAAGTCTATTAGATGAAGCAAATTAGGAATATTAAATTTTAAAAGGCCCATAAACAGTTTGTTGTTCATACCCGTTTAGTTCTGCTTGAAAAAAAACTCAATATAAAATTTATTTAAGAAGCGTTAGTATGTACTAGTGTTTGGCAGCGACTTTGCCCACATGGAAGTAATAATAAATAATATATATATCCTCACGCCTTCCCAGAAGGGTCCCCGAAGGGGTAGGCAGAGGTGTATAGGTAATACCCACACACCCACTTTCCGCCAGAGGTATATTAGGTGCCAACGTGACAGATGGCGAGTCCATCGCCGTAACTCAAGCACACTATACATACGCCTTTGAATTTCTTCTCAGACGTATGCAGGTTTCCTCTCGATGTTTTCCTTCACGGTAAAGCTCGTGGTATGACCACATGGAAGTAAGATAAGCATATTACACTGTCTCATGTCTTCCCACAATGGTCCCTAAAGGAAGGTCTTTTATATCCCTTTAATATAATGTAATAGTTGATTCATGTCTGTGTACATATGCTGTACACCTACATATATGTATATCTACTTAAAGAAGAAGGCGTTTATTAATAAATAGCGGTCCGTCCCAGCTTCGCACGGGAGGACATGAGTTTTTTTTTATAAAAGAAAATATAGCCTATGTAATTCAAGGCGAATTTACCTTTCCAATGGTGAAAGAATTTTTCAAATCGGTCGAGTAGTTTCGGAGCCTATTCTATACAAACAAACAATCAAATCGTTCCTCTTTGTAATTTTAGTATAGAGTACAGATTGAGAACCCAATTCCGACATCATATTTTTTTATACCACAGTGGCAAACAAGCATGCGGTTCGCCTGATGGTAGGAGGTTACCGCTGCCTATGGACGCTTGCGACACCAGGGGTATCGCCCGCACACTGTCAACCCTCGTAATCGACATCATATAATGATGTAAAAAAAAGGTTGATAGCGTATTTAGATTCACAATAATTGTACTGATAATTGAAGCACCTTTAGGTAATGTGTGCTAGGGGCACTGATTGCGAGGTCCAATCAATTTGGGGAATATTCAGCTAACATTTCAGGCCTAATGGCCCCAGTTCACCCTTTTGTAAGGAATAGCCCGTATCGAGCAATTTGGGGGTTATTTAATGCGCAGTACACGCATTTCATTTGATACATGGTACTATAAATTAAATTCCCCGCGTTTGTGAAAGGTCTAATGGCAAGAGTTCATCCAATTTTTACTTATCAAAAGATAGACCATTCAATACGTTCGGATTACAAATTAGTCGACTCAAAAATAATTGCTTTATTTAGTTAAGTATCAGATTTTTATTTCAAGGGTATTATACGGACAAAGCGAAAGAGTCGTGTGTTTATAGCAGACTGGAGTTTTTTTATACATACAGAAGAGAGAATCAGAGAGGGTCAAGAGAGCCAGTTCTCGCTACACTTACTAACCTTACACGCTTCATCCATGTTCATCTTTTCATGCTCGCCGTTCCATCGTTCCATCGTTGATTATCTGATCTGTGTTTATTGTATGTTGTGTATAAACATACATAATCCAAGGTTCAATGCTCGCATTCATCAGACAAACATCTACCCTAAGCGAGTATCGAAACTGAGACATTAGCTTTTCAGATAAGATTTCAAACTGGTCAACTCCAGGCTTTCTCTCCAACACGAGCTGTTTCACGTCTCAATCAACCGCGACTATTGCTTTCCAGTCATCGCCACGATATCGCCTGACTATCGAGTTGATGGTCTACCCTGTGTTCGTTTCACTTCTTTAGGCGATCATTCTGCAACTACCACCTCCACCTCCCATCATTCGGTCAAACCAATAGTCCTACCTATCGCCACCTACAGATTTTTGTTCTTTGACGAATTTACGCCTTCTCATAAAGGTCCCCGAAGGCGTAGAGGTGCGTAATAAATACCTTGAGACAAAACCACACAAATTGACATAGCCCCGAATTAGGCAAAGCTTGTGTTATGGTAATTAAATAACGACATATTTACTTATATAGATACTACATAAATGCATAGTCCAAGACTAAGAAACAAATATTCGTATCTCACAAATATTTGTCCTCAGCGGGAATCGAACTCGCGACCTCAAGCTTCGCATTCTCTAGGAGCTCTAACCACTAGTGTTTAAGTGTAGTGTAGTGTAGTACTCACACATACACTTTTCGCTCGAGATATATTTTAATTGTCAACATGACAGATGATGAAAGTCAGTCTGTCGAAGTTCCGCAAGTACGATTAGACATATGTCTTGGAATTTCATTATAGATAATATTTTTTACTATAGACAAAACACAACATTGTAAATAAAATAAGCAGTTGATAAACAAAGTAGGCGCGAAGCTTTTTAAAGCTGTTCCGTATAAAAATATTAATGGTCGTACTACGCATCTATCTCCCATGTTATTAAATGATTCTGTATCACCGGTCATTAATAATAACTTTATTGCTTCCCTTGCCGATAACGAAAATAAATTACTACGCACGTGCTTGTCTGCTCAACATTTTATTTAGCCGCGACTTCGTCCGCGTGGAATTTAACAAAAAAATATTGTGCTGTTTCTAAAATAAAAGTAGCCTAAGTTATTTCTTTTTATATCACTTCTCTGCCAGTAAAAGCCCCGTCAAAATCGGTCCAGCCGTTTCAGAGATTAGCCAGAACAAACAGACAGACAGACAAAAATTATAAAAAAATGTGTTTTGGTATATTTACCGTGAAAAGTGGTTATTTTAATATTACAAAGAACACACAAATTTTATTTATTTGTATAGATTACAAATTAAAAGTTTATAACAGGCCAGCATTTTCTCAAACAAATTGCCAATAGCTCTTCACGCCTTCTCACTCGGGCCCTTAAACGAATATATATTTAGATGTAAACGTGACAGATGGCAAGTCCGCTATTGCTCGAGCACGTTGTAGAATCTATTCTAAAAAGTATGCACGTTTCGTAACGATATGTTCCTTCACCGTAAAGCTCGTGGGGTTAGTCAATCAAACTTCAGAAAAAACTCGTCGGCGTTGGCACCTTGCAACACAATTCCAAAATCTTAATATATGTAAATTGCGTGTCACGTTGCTAGTCTGCGATGGACTCCTAAACTACTTAGTACGATCATATCATCTACGATTAGAACGATCGTGTGAAGTTTGATCAAACTTAAAAGATAGAATAGCTTTCATCACAAATGAACCCGATAGGTGGCGCTGCGATCGTGTTTCAGGAAGTTTAACTTTTTCACCCGGGCGGGACAGCTAGTAATATATAATCTATACTATAAATAAAAAAATAAATATCCTCACGCCTCCCCACAAGGGTCCCCGAAGGGGTAGGCAGAGGTGTATAGGTAATACCCACACACCCACTTTCCGCCAGAGGTATATTAGGTGCCAACGTGACAGATGGCGAGTCCATCGCCGTTACTCAAGCACGACTATACATACGCCTTTGAATTTCTTCTCAGACGTATGCAGGTTTCCTCTCGATGTTTTCCTTCACCGTAAAGCTCGTGGTGTGACTAATCACTGTACTTAAGTTCAGAAAAACTCATTGGTACAGTCGGGATTTGAATAATCTATACTAATACTGTAAAGCGGCAAGGAGTTGGTCTGAATGCGCTTATTTCGGGGACCCCTGTAGGAAGGCGTGAGGATATAATTATTGTGTTTCGGGAAATAATAATCCGATTTGAAATTATATTTTTGTATTAGATACCCCGTTTATTGAGATCAAAATGCTACCCAAGGGAGCGGATAATCAACTTTACCCCGTATCAAACCACGTAGAATAGATACGTATATATTACCTTACACTGAGATCGTAGTGGCCGACTGGTTTGATTAGTTGCCTGCGAAACAATGATTGAAAGATCGAATCCCAACTATACCAATGAGTTTTTCAAATTCAAAGGCGTATGTATAGTCGTGCTTCAGTTATGGCGATGGACTAGCCATCTGTCACGTTGGGATCCTAAAATATATCTCTGACAGAAAGTGGGTGTGTGGGTGCTACCTATATACCTCTGCCTACCCATTCGGGGACCCTTGAGGGAAGGCGTAAGGATATATATCACACGACGGATGACATTACCATCAGGAGCTAATGCCAGCATTTATCAAGGAAGATATGTATATAGTTTTATAAGGTGTCTTTACATATGTTCCTTTCTATATATTTCCATAATGAAGGCAACGTACGACGTCACCCTTAGTACAATATACCACAACACAAGCTATCATTGAAGATATCTCGAGTCTGAAAATAAACTTTTTCTTTCACATTCTATAGGTAAAGACGACGGCTTAACGTTCAAAGAATATTTCGTAAACAATTTCTATAATAAAAAAAATTGGGAAAATGTTTGGGTAATGTAATGGAAAAAGTCATTGAATGGTATTATTGCAGAGTAAATTTATTCATATTTTCCAAGACTCGTGTGTACTTGTTACTTTGTATTTATTTGTGATTTTTACATTAAACAGGTACATAGCTATAATAAGCGATTAGTTTTACTAGTGGAAAAAACTGCAATATTCGCATGAAAATCAACGTTTGAACAAATATATAACAGTCGTTTTAGTCGTCGCAAATTCAATTTGTCAAACCGAAATTCGACTTCACGCAAATTTGCAAGAATCTTTGGCGGACACGTTTCTTGCCACTGTGGCAACTCGGCATAAATTACGCACCATAATTTGTCCTTTTGGTCACGTACCTATCTGTTATCTTAAGGTTTGACAGCTGTCAAATTGTGAGAATTTGCGAAATTAAATTCGTGTGACAGAAACTTGACGTTGGAAAGGATAAGCTCTATATATAGCAATGCTTTTAGATCTAAGAACTTGATGAGCTAGTAGATAAGAATTTGTTTATGCATAAATATGTAATAATATATAATACACTAGCTGTCCCGCCCAGTTTCGCTCGGGTGAAAAATACGATCGTGGCGCCACCTCTCGGGCCTAGTTGTAAATCTAAACCTTTCTTGAATACACTTGAACACACACGAAAAAACATCAAAATCGGTCCAACCGTTAAGTAGAATTTCAATTACTAACATACGGACACAATAAATATATATAATAGATATGGATGTCCAATACTAAGTTAAAGATATTTGGGTTAGTGAATTATGCTAAAATATTCACTTACACACCTTTGCTGCAATCGCGACCTCACCTTTCGCACCCTTTCGCGCTCTGGTCACTCTGCATAGTAAGGTTACAGTATACATTGGTATCTTTGATAGTAAGTACTACATTGATAATCCTACATATCCTTATTCTGACCGACTGTCAGTTGCTTAATGTCAAATTACAATTAAGTGAGACAAGTAAAACCGCCTGACATCGGCACAAACTCAACCAGTAATTACTCGACTAATCTCGACTAATTACTTGGAAATAATCTACATTTAATATCAAATTAACATTCACGTGACATTTATCTCAAATAACCTTATTTTAACTTATTAACCTTATTTTATCCTTCGAATGATGCAGAAACTTCAAAGGTTTTTTTATGTTATTGTTGTTCTTAAACGTGTCAAAGGACTAAGTTAAGCCTATATTCACGAGAAGTCCTCACAACGGAAGGTGGAGGTACACCTTAGAGAATGTTGCAACAATATGGCACTGCTTTTAGGAAGTGTTGTATTTATCTTGTATGTATTAAATTGCCAGACCTCAACATGATATTTCTTGGTAATCTTGTGATCCTTTGTATCCTACTCATATGTGTTGTGTGTATAAAACGAAGGCTACATAATATGATAAATGTGAAAGCTTCTGAGGATGTTTGTTCCTTTCGCGCAAAAGCTTCACGACGGAAATGAATGAATTTTCGGCACATAGATAGATAGACGCTGGATAAACACAGAATATGTTTTGTTATCTTGCGACGATTCCACACAAATTGGCATAGCCCCTAACTAAGCGAAGCCTGTGTTATGGTGACTAGACAAAGATATATACATATATATATATATATATATATATATATATATGCATAGAACATCCAAGACTAAGGTTCAAATACTCAGCGGCGTTCGTGTTGGTTCAGAATATCTAGGAAAAAAATCTACAAGTTTTACGTGGGTGCGCATTACTGTATAGGGCTTACGAGGTGTAAGCCCTATACAGGGATTGTTGTATATACTGGCAGAAGGGGGATATATCAATCTCTATGTATACACTTAGCTTATCATTTCCAGGCGGTCAGTGTTCTCACTATTGCAAAGACGTCCTTTAAATTTATTTTAAAAATGTGAACCGTTACTGGACGCCTGGCAGATGTGAAACATCAATATTATTTTGTACAATGAAAATCCATAAATGAACAGATTACGACAGGAACTACCTAAATATCGCATAATATAAAAATAAAATATTACAATTTTTTCAGCAATGTTTATTTTATTTTCATAAAATACAAAAATTGTAACAACTCATTTTATTAACTGATCACTGATTAAAATAATTGAGTCGGTGAGAATTACTTCGTTAATAGTTATTTTCACAACGCGTCGCCACGCCAGCAATCGGTTTTACGTGCGGCTATACCATAGTTTTCGGGGACCCTTGTGGGAAGGCGTGAGGATATGTTATTATTATTATTATTATTATAGTTTAGTATAGTGTTTCGCATAAAAAAACGTTGCTTTAATAATAATTATGTACTTGTAGTGTTTTGTTTTGTAATAATACCTGACTGCTAGTACTGACAAGCTTTGAAGATAAATTGGCTTGAAAATTATCAAATGATTTAAAACAAAACATGAACCTAATTTGTTTGCAAGCGTTGATAAGATCTAAGTACAAAATTTCTGTAATTAACGAGCAACGGTCCTCATTTATTTTTCTCAGTATAACAGATTATAAAAAGTCCCGATATGAATATCATTATTCATAATATCTGTGAATTTTCGAATCAAATTAAAATTAATCCTAATGAAATGCAATGAGCAGGACAGACATTTATTAAAGGTCAATAGTTAATACAAATAATAGGGATAAAGGGATGTTAGATATAGGTAGATAAATAGAATAATTGTCTAAGATCTGTGTCTGTAGAGGATTTAGTGCGATGTCAATGGCGAGACCTAGGCTTCCAGCCAGGCACTATAGTACTAAGCAACACAGCTCAGGGCACCCCCTGTGGGGTACGAACCTCAGCTTAGGGCGTTGCTGGATAGCGAGCAAGGGAGCTGGGCTGGACTGGTAATTTTATTTAAATATTATTTGGGGGGTTTCTCTTCAATCTTAAGCTGCTTTTTATTCTTCTTCGCACGTAGCCGCAGGATACCGATTTGGATATTTTATCGATAGTTAGTTTTACTATTGTTAGTTGTACAAATAAATTAAATTGGACTGTCTGTTTGTAAAACTAAAATAACCGCTTTTAACTAAACGTATACACGGTATATATACCAAAATGTATATTTTTTTAATTGTTGTCTGTCTGTCTTTGTGTTTCTTTGAACGGCTGGACTGATTTTAACGGGCATATAGCTGATGAAATAAGGAGGCTTAGTCTACTTTAATTTTAGAAACTGAAAAACATATTTTTTTAATTCCACGCGCACGAAGTCGCGGGCGCAGCTAGTTTGTAAATATGATTATTGTTAGCAAAATAAATATATGAATAAATTAATAGCTCCATGTATAATGATTTAAAGGGGCTTATTAACAAGTTAAATGGCACACACAGATCCACGTAGTTATGTTATTGTATGTCGAAAAGTATTTTACATTTAAATAAACATGAATGCTTAGTAAGAGGGCAAACAAAAGATTTCTATTGAGTGTGCCCAGCCTAAGGAAGAAGTTGTGAATACCCTTAAGTTCTAGAAGGAGTGGATCTCTTTACAAACGTAATATTATCGGTAATTGGGTTGGGATATTGAAAATTCGGCCGTGTAATTGAGCGATACCCCAGTTGCAATAGTCCGTAAGTAGGCGGTAACCATCACGCGGATCCGGTTTTTTACCAAGTAGTATACAATTTTAAGGCTCAAATGAAAAATTCCAAGTATGTGAATTTTTGTATATCTTATCGCCTTCTTACAGGTGTAGTAAAGTCCTAATTCCGTTGAAGATTTTTTTACCTACGTTTAAGCATACGTGTGAGAATAAATTCAAAGGCGTGTTTAGTCGTGCTTGTGTAACGGCGATGGACTCGCCATCAGTCACGTTGGCACCTAAAATATAGCTCTGGTGGAAAGTGGGTGTGCGGATACTACCACACACTTCTGCCTACCCCTTTGGGGATCCTTGTGAGGACATATATAATAATGTTATGTTCCAGTTCAGTAGTTTTTGCTTGAAAGAAGCAGTAAGCTTTTACTTTAATGAAACAGACAACGTTCGTATTTAAAATATGTATAGGATTGATAAATAAGATTTTTTTAGATTTGACTATTATATAGGAGCCGTGGTGGCCGAGTGGTTCGAGCAGTTGCCTGCGACGCAAAGGTCGCATGTTCGAATCCCGACTGTACCAATGGTTTTTTCTGAACTTAAGTACAGTGATTAGTCACACCACGAGCTTTACGGTGAAGGAAAACATCGAGGGGAAACCTGCATACGTCTGAGAAGAAATTCAAAGGCGTATGTATAGTCGTGCTTGAGCAACGGCGATGGACTCGCCATCTGTCAACGCTGGCACCTAATATACCTCTGGCGGAAAGTGGGTGTGCGGATACTACCACACACATCTGCCTACCCCTTCGGGGATCCTTGTGAGGACATATATAATAATGTTATGTTCCAGTTCAGTAGTTTTTGCTTGAAAGAAGCAGTAATATTTTGCTTTAATTAAACAGACCGCGTTCGTATTTAAAATATGAATAGGATAGAAAATAAGATTTTTTAGATTTGACTATTTTAAATAGTATAGATAGAATTTAATTTAAAAAGATTAATGTAATCAATTCAAGTTACGAAAATTGATAACTCGGACACGATTCGTGATATTTTGAGAAACCTTTCGTCTTCGATAATATCGGGTGGCGGCCACATTAAACAAATTTCTACACCAGTGGTTTGGTTACAATCGATCCAATTTGGATATCTAAATATAAATAACGAAAAACATGAGAAATACGGTTCACCGTTTTCATCCAACGTAATTGAATAAATTTGCTCTCAATACAGATGCTCTGATTTCTTGCTGCCGAATTTAAAAACACACAAGTGATTGATCAAATTTTCCTTCTCATTTCAGTTGGCGATATTGTGCGTATAATTTTATTAATAGAATCGAACGATTTCTTTCTGCTTTTCGCTGTAGGGTGAAGGGGACCTTGTGGAAGTTTTGGGTTGGAATTTTAGTTACAAGCGTTTCTGAATCCGATTTAAGGTTTCGTACTGAGGGGATCCTTAAGCTTAGTATACACCAAATCATATAATTTTTGGGTGTTTAGATTGGATATGATCTATGGATGTAATATTTACGCTACTATATTTCTACATGGTCTGTGTAAAGTCTCTATTCTCTGTATTATCATTATGCAGAGTTTAGAACAGTTGTCTTCTAGATGTAAAAGGATGCTGTGATTAAATCCTTACGACGATGCAATTAAACAAATACCTTTAAAATTTTTTTAAGGGCCCATCTGTCACTTTGACACCTGACATCAAATTTCCGAATGACAAATATGATAATGTATTTAACTATTCCATGACATCGAGGTTGGCGTCATACAGTTGTTACATATTTCTGGACTTTAAACAGATCTTGTTTGTCAGCCGACCTTCATTGAGAATTATGTCAATAGAATTCGCCTGCTAACTGACGTTATTGGCACAATCATGATGAATGGAAGGCGGGCTGTGTCATATTGTAACTACTAATCGTCACGTCGCCTCAATCATAATGAATTCCGTACTATGAAACTTTCATGCCGCATGCTATTCACATTTCCTTTGCGCTTTTTCACAAGGGTCCCTGAAGGGGCAGGCCGAGCTAGAGTCGAAGATGGTTACTACATAACCATCCTTTCGCAGAAGATATATTTAGATGCCAACGTGACAGATGGCGAGTTCATCGTCATTAAACAACCACGACTATATATACGAATTTGTATATTTTCTCACGCCTTCCAAGAAGGGTCCCCGAAGGGGTAGGCACAGGTGTATAGGTAGTACCCACATTCCCACTCTCCACCAGAGGCATATTTTAGGTGCCAACGTGACAGATGGCGAGTCCATCGCCTTTACTCAAACATGACTTTGTATTGCTTCTTAAACATAGTTGTGCATGATTTCTGCCCATGTTGTCTTTCTAATATATGTTTATTTAATATAGATCTGCTCCTTATAATACAGTGGCTCCTCTCACTGAGGCTGAAAATACATTATTGAAAAAAATATGTAACATTGTGACCTCCAAACGTCTAGAAAAGCCCGTGATACGGGGTTCCAGGATCCCTCTTTCTGTGTGAATAGAAAGAAAACCGCTTTTGATAACGACAAAGCCCACAAATTCGGGGCGATTCTTATTAGGTATAGTAAATATTTTTATATTTTAAGCGGCAATTAGCTTGAACATATATTTCAGGGGCACTAGGCAGCGTCATTGACGCATCTCCTTCTATTTGCCTCTATCCTGCACGATATTTTAACCTCTCTAGGCCTTGACAGAGATCTTTGATCTGACTCATATCTCATTTTGCTTGCTTGGAAGTTGCAAGAAGATAAAGTATCAATCGCGCGTTGCCGAGCAGCAATATTATCACATTTTTCTTGAATATCTTTGGTGTAGTGTTTAGCGTTGTAAGTCGTTTCATCCGCGTACAGATCTCGTACTTATAGGATTTTAAAAGAGCGAAGAAATATTCTAAACCTACCTTACACAATACTAGCAATGAGTTGGGATATTCATAGTTGAAGGAATTAACATATCGGTTTAATATCGTACGGATTACCGAAGGGAATTCTCCACACCAGAGCTTCAAGCATTTTCCTCGGGTTCCAGTATAAATATCCCAGGAGAGAGATTTGTGTTGTTTTAAGCTATTATTTTATGAAAAATCGAAATGCGTTAGCAACCTTGTTACAAAAATCTTGCTTACAACAAACTGATTACAAATTCACCCTCAAACCACATAACCGTCTCCTTAGTACCATCTCATATCTCAAATGTAGTGTAATGTTCTTTGAACAAAAGTCTTAATTAAGCGGCAATCTTTGTGCGTTAATTAACAGCAGTGATAGGTCGGAGATGGTTAATTAACAGTTAAATTAATTCTTAAAACACGCTGATAGCTAACAGGCGGGTTATCAGTAAGTATGCGGCCGTATTGTGGCCACCCTCATGATCTTATTATGTATGCGGACAAGATGCAACGTTGTATTTACCTAAACTCTATAATGTATCTTGACTATTGTTATCTATTATTTCGCAATATTGACAAGAATTAAAACAAAGCTTTGCGTCGCTTGTACGCTTAGTTCTTTTAAAACTATGTAACGGATTTAAATTCGCATTTTAATCAATTTTGAAACCAATGTAGTAAATGAGTGTATGCATTAAGAGGCAGAGGAAGACCACGTTTCAACTACCACATCATTATCAACTACGATGTCATGGGCACGTTAGTGTAATATTAATGGGCTTCATCCAGATCCCGATACCGCTTGTTACTCGACAATCGTCGACTATGTTTTTGGAGTATATTTTTTCCGCTCTGTTATATACCCAACCTTAAACCTCATTATTTTCACGCCTTTTCACGCCGAGAGAGTATCCAGATATGTATTACAAAGAAAAACTTTATTATCTTTGAAATAACGGAGAAAATAATAACGACTTTGGACTAAGTAAAAAATTGTGGATAAAAGTGGTTCAAGCAAATCCCCCAAGGGTCCTGAAGGGGTGGGCAGTGGTTTCGACTACTCTCCGGAGTCTCTCATATCCACGTCTATTTTTCGTCGTAGATATATTTTAGTTGTCAACGTGATAGATGGCAATTATGAAAAATTAAGAAAAAATTATAATTTATATTATTATTAGCTATCCATGGGTCTTTGATTTTTAATATTACTTTGTATTTACAGTCAACACAGTTCATCAATTCAGTAATCATAAAAAATTTCCGTCCGTGTAGCACCTTAAGTAATGCTATGTAATCCGTGGATAACGTAGTTGGCTTCATAATGAAGCAATGTTGCTGTTTGTTTTTCCCACAATAAAGAAAATAAAATATTTTTTATAATTTTTACCTCGATGCCATTTCAACGTAAATATAGCATGCAACGCTTATTTATTATTATTATTATATCGCACACAGCAAGCAAACACATTTTTTTAAGAGACGTTAATCAAAGAACTCCCTTATTTTTCTCTTCCCTTCATTTTACTCTTATCGAGTTAATGTATTACTGGGATCAAAAGACCTCCCAGCCAAAGTAAAGTTACTGATGCCCATCGGAGACTGCCTTCGTAGTTCTCCGTCAAACAAGGGACTGTCCCTTCGACTTTATGTTTTAGTGAGTGTTTGAACCCTTTATTTTTTTATAATAAGCCATGTCGCAGGTTCCTTAGCGTAAAAATGATTGTAATATGAGTAATGGCAGGTTTTTTATATATGCTCGTATAAAAGCAAGGATTATCAAAGGGGTAGCTAGGGGTGATTGTCGTAAAGCTGTTCCTTGGAGTAGCATAATGGACGTGTTGCCCCACAAAGCACAAGCTGTGTGCTCTCCAATCCCGCGCACTCTCTTCACACTCTTTCCTATATCTATGCACCCGGGCGTGATTAAGCACAAGCCTTCGTAGATATTTATTTCTGAAAGAAACAGTAATAATCTATACATATAACAAAATCGGAGTGTCTATTTGTAATATTGAAATAACCTCTTTTTACTAAATACATATGGATACATACACGTGACATACACCAAAATATATTTGTTTAAAATTTTTGTCTGTCTGTCCGTCTGTCTGTCTGTTTGTTCCAACTTCCAACTAATCTCTGAAACGGCTAGACCGATTTTGACGGGACTTCGCGATTTTCACTGGCAGATAGCTGACATAAAAAGGAGTAACTTAGGCTACTATTATTTTAGAAACTGAACAATATATTTTTTTTATTCCATGTAGACGAAGTCGCAGGCCCAGCTAGTTTACACATAAATGTGCGATAATGTCTGCAATAGTATAAAGCTGTGTCGTAGATACTTACGCTCATCCCCAGAAAGTATGTTACAGAGCTCCTAGTTGACACAATTATAGTGGAAATTAGATTAACAAGGCTCGGTATTGAATTAGGACATGCGAGTGTATGTGTGTGTATATATATATATATATATATATATATATATATATATGTGTCTGTGTGAATGTGGTTGATTGATTTATAATATTAAGTAGGATACGTATATTTATATATTGATATATTAAGTATAGTACGCCCGTAGACAATTTATAGACATAAGTATAGCAGTAAGCCTTTGACTCGATAAATGAACGATCTCAAAAAACATTATATTTAAAACTACTCTGCACCGCGGTTACACCCACGTGAAAATATTTGATTGGTAATTTTTTTTCTGTTATAAAACAAGTCCTATGTGGTCATCCTGTTAACAATCTATCTATGGCTGGTAAAGCAGTGCAATTTGATCTAATTCAGTTCAGTGTTGGCGTTCCGTTTGTTTTTGCGTGGAAGATGAACAATCATTCTCACATACATTCGCATATTATATATTAAAGATATAATATAAGAAGATATAGTAAAGGTGATCTTCATTGTTATAAAGATGTCTCGAGAAATCTTTTTCAGCCATCCCGTGACAAGAGGGCTAGCAAATATTTTGCTCAGCGACTCAGCATTGCCGTACAACGTGGAAATGCTGCCAGTCTTCTTGGCACCCTTCCGCGTGACACAGATTTGGGACATTTATTCAATGTATAAAGTAGTTTCTCTTTATTAATACTTTGTATTATAATATAAAACTTGTTATTAAATAATTAAAAAGTCCGTATTCGTTGACAATTTACAGACATATGCTTAAAACTAGCCTTTCTCTCGATAGATGAGCGGTCTCTCAAAGGGATCTATTTAAAATTCGTCCTTGGCTACGTACGCACTTTGCACTACACCAATAAATACGGATCCAATCTGTACAGGATATTGAAAGGATCCTCGGCGTATCGGCAGCTAATTGCTTTCCAAAGTGGTTTTGAGCTCAACTCTTTTCAAATAGTTTAATGAATCAACATTTAAATTATTTCAATTTATATTATATAATAGCTGGTGATTTAAGTTGTCGCATGAAAGATCTATTTTAGAGCTCGAGCCCTGGTTTGTCTATAAGATTTTCTTGACTTCTTCTTCTTCTATTATACGCCGATGACGCGGTTTTACTGGCGTCATCAGAGGGCGAACTGCAGTCACTAGTTACCATAATGAAAGTAGAATGTGAAAAGAAGGGGCTGCGCCTAAACGCTGGCAAGACTAAGGTTCTGGTATTCGAAAGAGATGAACAAGTGACCGGGTGTGCTATATCGGTAAATGGGCAAATTCTAGAGCAAGTGAATGAATTTGTATATCTTGGAAGCATGTTCACACGAGATGGAAAGTATGAAATAGATATTGAAAGAAGGATAACTGCCGGAAATAAGGTGAATGGAGCCATGTCGGCGTTGATGGGCAGTAAAAGTCTGAGCAAGAATGCTCGAGTTGCTGTCCACAACGCGATATTGATACCTACCTTATTGTATGGCAGCGAATCCTGGGTATGTCAGAGGAAGTATGAAAAGAGCTTGAATGCAGTCGAGATGCGATCTCTTCGAAAAATGTGCGGCGTAACGATATTAGATCGAATCCGCAATGAAGAGATTCGCAAATCAGCTGGCGTGAATGAGGGCGTGATTGTAAAGATGAAGAAAGGCATGTTACGTTGGTTTGGACACATAGAAGGATGAGTGAAGAAAGATTGACGAAACAGATATACAAAGCAAAAGTGTGTGCAAGAAGAGGCAGAGGAAGGCCACGTTCCAACTACCTGGATCAAATAGATCGGACTCTCTAGGACGGGAACGTTAAGAGTACTCGAAACCGACGAGCATGTGAAGAGACTGATGAATGTGGACGAAGCGAAAGAGGTATGTAAGTCTAGAGAGAACTGGCGCTCTATACTCTCTGCCTACCCCGTTAGGGACTTGGCGTGATGATATGTATGTATGTATTTTCTTGACGTGACGTAATCACACCACAAGCTTGACGGCGAGGGAAAACACCGTGAGGGAACCGGCAAACATTTGAGCAGAAAAATTTAAATGTGCTTGAGAGAAGGGTACAGACTAATCATGGGTCACATTGGTGTCTAAATATAACTGCGGCGAAAAGTGATCACACCGCTGCCCCTGATCGCGTGTTATATATACATATATCCTCATAAAGACCCAATAAAACAAATAGCTACAAAGATAACAAAATGGAAACAAAATTAAAGGGAGTAGGGAGTACTCACTCACAAAAATGTATACTTAAATATTTAAATTATAATTTGCATAACAAATATATATGGTTTATATTTCATCCACTCAACTGTCACACCTACATTTTCTTTCTCTGTTTCTTATCTCTCTCGACCCTGTGGTTGCCTGGTAGAAATCGTTTTTGCGATAAGGCCGTCTATTATTGTGCCTACATGTTTTCCTTTGTTTTTTTGTCATTACTATTTGTTTTGTACAAGTTCATGAACTTGGTCAAGAAAACACTATCACCACTCATGATAAATGCGAAAGTGTATGAATATGAGTGAACGTTATGATTATGGATGAACATTCAAAACCGACAGCTTACCCTCAGTAACACATGGACATTTTCATACATATATATCATCACGTCGAGTCCATAACGGGGTAGGCAGAGAGTATAGAGCGCCAGTTCTCTCTAGACTTAAGACCTTTTTCGCTTCATCTACATTCATCAGTATATTCATACATGCTCGTCGTGTGACGCTTGACGTTCCCGTCCTTAAGCGTCCAATCGATAGATGTTTTCTTTAGAAATAAAAGCAACTGGTAAAACCGCAGGGCGAAGTGAGTCACATACAATTACCATATTATTTAATCATTAGTCACACCAAGAGCTTTACGGTGAAGGAAAACATCGAGAGGAAACCTGCATACGTCTGAGAAGAAATTCAAAGGCGTATGTATAGGCGTGTTTGAGTAACGGCGATGGACTCGCCATCTGTCACGTTGGCACCTAATATACCTCTGGCGTAAAGTGTATACACCTCTGCCTACCCCTTCGGAGACCCTTGTGGGGAGGCGTGAGGATATATTATTATTATTATTATTATTTAATCATCATCTTTATGTAAATACATACATAAATATAAACTTTTTGAGTCAAGAATGATGTATCAAAAGGCAGCTTAGTATTTACCTAAAATGTTAATAGAATTTATTGTTTGAGAAGAGACTGTAGGAATTAATTTTTCATAATGTCTTTGAGCGCGTGTAATAAAGAAAATACATTTTGAATTAAGGAAAAGAAATATAATTGCCCTAAATTTCGTGACAGGCGGGCTGGAATATATCTCGCTCAGAGAATCAGCATTGCTATCCAGCGTGGTAATGCTAGTCTTCTTGGCACGTTGCCTCGGGATACCGATTTGGGACAAATATTTTATCTGTAAGTAGTTAGTTTCAACTGTTCTTTGTAAATATTGTTAATTGCCCTACTATTATGATAAACGCGAAAGTTTTTAGGTATGTATATATGAATGTTTTTTTCTCAATCACGCCAGAACAGCAGAGAGGAGGGCATAACGGGTTTCCCGTTCGAACCTTACAGAAGTCCGTAGCCAAATAACACAATTTATTGTGTTGTGTTCCTACGCGGTGAATAAGGTATCCAGTAATGAGCTCCTTGGGGAGGGGGGAGGATTGTTACATTGTGTTGGAAGCAGAGGGATTAAACCCATTATGCTGTCAACACAGTATAACTCTCTCCAAACACAGAGTAGCAACGCGCAAGTGATACTTCGGTATCGTGAGTGTAAATAGGCTACGGTAACCGTATTCCATCAGGTGGGCCGTATGCTTGATTGCCACTCTTGTTGTATATAAAAAAAAAATAAGAGACATTAAATTATTTGCTGGATTAGTACATCCTTACTAATATTATAAATGTGAATCTAAGTTTGTTTGTTACTCTTTCACGTAAAAACTTTGTACACATGTTCTCGGAGGTATTAGAAGTAACATTTACATAGGATACTTTTATTGAAAAAAAAACTTTTTTTATAAAAGGTAATAAAGCCGCAGTCGCCGGGCACAGCTAGTATGATATGTGTTGTTCCAAAAATAAATCTAGATAAAATTATTTTATCTGTAAGTAGTTGGTTTCAACTGTTCTTTGTAAATATTGTTAATTGTTGTTATTGTAAATAAAGAAAGAAATGAAATCGATTTTTACGCGGTTGAAAAAGCCGTGGTGGCCGAGTGGTTTGAGTTGCCTGCGATGCAAAGATTGCAAGTTCGAATCACGCCTGTACTACTGAGTTTTTATTTATTTATTTATTAAGGTCCACCAACATATATTACAAAAACTAATAATAAACATTGCTACGCAAATAAGTCTAATATATGAACCAATTATAGGTATACACAACACTTAATGAATTAACTTAAGTACAGTGATTAGTCACACCACGAGAGGAGAGACTTTTTCTCTTATTTACGAAGTAGCCGGTCGGTCCCTTATGTTAAATTGGAATGCTACGAACCAAACACGTAGCATCGTGTAGCACGCTCACGTAGCAAGCCGTAGCACGACTGCTACGTTCTCACTACTTAAGGTAGCAGAGCCTTCTTAGTCTAACGGATATAAACATTACACTTCTTTTTCTCATAGGAAATAGGAGGATCCCCTTACATAGGGTAGGGCAGCCAGAGTAGTAGTATTGTCCGTCCTCTCTAGACTTTCAAACCTCCTTCAAGTCATCCCCATATTTTTTCATACGTGCTCGCAGCTCTCTCACTCATTTGCGGTATATCCCTACGCTAAAAGGGAACAATTATAAAAAACGAAAATCGTTTGTTCTGACCTTTTTTTCTCGTGACAGGTATTTTCTTGAAATCGTTGGCAATTGTTATATTTAGTATGTGACGTTCAATTTTATTAGTGTATGAATAAAAGGTTGTTGATTTGATTCGTATGTCATTTTACTTGTTTTGTAACACTGGCTATTTTGAGTAAACAATGGCATAGCACTGTGTCCTGAAATACAGGCTAAGCCTAGCTCAGGCGCAGAAGCCAAATGTCAAATATAAAAAATATTATAGGTAGTTATTTTTCTAATTTGACATATATATATATAGTCTAATTTGACAAGCCCATTGTTTACATGGCGAGTGACATTCAACGAGGTTGGAATGACAAAAGGTCATAAAATATAAATAACTTGTTTTGATATTAGTTGACCATCGTGACGACATCATCCGGAGAATACGATGGAAGGCTGCGTATCAAGGGCAGTAGAGCAATGAAAAAGCTATAGATATATTTCGTTATGACGCAGTTAGGGAAAGGAGTTACATATATGGGTAGAATACAATTTATATACTAATATTATAAGCGGGAAAGATTTGTATGTAAGTATGTTTGTAAGGAATTGGCTCTAAAAGTACTTTCACCATTTGAATGCTACATTATCACTGATTAATGTAGGCTATTTTATTTGCAAGAAAAAAATATGCCAAAATGTTTAAAAAATCTCCACCCGTGCGAAGCCGGGACGGGCCCCTAGTATTCAATATACGTTGTCGATTTTTCCTTGAGGTTTTTTCAATATATTGCATGAATTACTCGCATTTCCTTTAGACGCATTTAACGGTAAAATCAATTCGACTCACGGGATTGTCGCGTAGCTTCGATGGTTCGGTGAATAAAGATTGCAAAGGCGCGGGTTTAACTTCCGATTTTTCCTATTCATAACATTAAACGTTTCCACGGCTTTCGCAAGGGTCCCCGAAGGGGCAGCCACAGGTGTCTTGTACCTAAATTTTCAGTCACAGACGGCGAGTCCATCGTCGTTTGTCAAGGCCTACTATTCGGACAACGCGCGAGTGATTGACACCCACCTTACCATGTGTGGACCGCATGCTTGTTTGCCACCCATGTGGTATAAAACTATTGTGTCCATATTTGGTTAGAGCAATCTAGTAAGGTTTCTAGAATAGAATATAGTAAAGCCTTATTGTAGAGGTGTGTACAATATATAAAATTAAATAAATATGTAGTTCCTGAAATTAGCGTATTCAACCAAACAACACACTATACAGCGTTGTAATGTTAGTAAAGTATATGTATGATATGTATGTATTCCATTGCATACCTCATGCGATACAAGATGACACGCATTACTAGAAACAAATAGTAGCAATATTGCCAAAGTAAGTTCTATTCGAGGGTTGCGGGGAGTATGACCCGAGTCAATTAATTGTAGTGTGCGTGTGCACTCATAGGTAATCAGTGTGTACCCTATACTCAAACATTAGTAGAAGGTTGCACACTGACACTATAAATATGAGGAAGAATAGATAGGCGCGGCTTTGTTAATGGCACTATGCATTGGAATCGCCGCTGTTGAAAACTATTTGTTATTGAAATAAAACGAGAAAGCTCATATCATCATTATTTTTTACCCTTAACCTAAAAATGTTATCTTAGACCGAGTGCAAACTAAGTGCTTCAAGGCGATCAAAGTTCAAACGATAAGACGAGAAGCGTTTGAGCGTCCCAATTAATTGAAGAGGTTAACGATGTTGTAGCACGTTATTTCAATCATTATCTTACCTGACACCGACGAACATTTATGAAGCGACTGATTAATAACGATGAAACGAAAGATGTCTGTAAATAGAGGGAACTGGCGCTCTCATCTCTCTGCCTATCTTAAGGAACTAGGCGTAAGCAATATTTGTATGTATAGAGCATACAAATAAATATAATTGGAGTGTCTCTTTGTAATATAAAACTAACCGCTATTTACTAAAAGCATATGGATGTATACACGGTACATAGGTAAAATAACAAAAATGTCGTGGTGGCCGAGTAGTTCGAGTAGTTGCCTGCGACACAAAGATCGCAAGATCGAATCCCGACTGTACCAATGTACAGTACAAACTCATTGGAGTTTTTCTGAACTTAAGTACAGTGATTAGTCACACCACGAGCCTTACGGTGAAGGAAAACATCGTGAGGAAACCTGCATACGTCTGAGAAGCAATTCAAAGGCGTATGTATAGACGTACTTGAGTAACGGCGATGGATCGTCATCTGTCACGTTGGCACCTAACATATATCTCTGCCTATAACTTTGCCTACCCCTTCGGGGACATTATATATATTATGAATTACCTACGATGTGCATAGTATTGAGCATGTATGAAGGGAATAATGAAAGTGGACGAAGCGAAACAAGTATGTAAGGATCGTAGCAAGTGGAAAGAAGTCTCAGCCTACCCCTACGGGAGAGAGGCGTGATTGTATGTGTATATGTATGTATACATAGTGTTGTACGTGCCATGCTATGTAATGCCGGCGGCGTGGAGCACAGATGCTCTTATCTCTAGAAGGCCGGGTGCCGACCCCAGATAATGGACTGCCCGGTTGATGCCATGTGTTGACACAACTTTTGATTTCTCTCAACGGCACTTGTTTGTAATGCAACTGACAAATAGTTAGTCACGATCTCTCCGGCGAAAGAAAACCAGCATAAGTTTGAGAAGTCAGTCAAAGACGTATGTATAGTCGTGCTTTAGTAACGGCGATGGACTCATAAACTGTCACATTTGTACCAAAATATATCTCCGGCGGAAAGTGGATGTGTTGCTACACACATCTGTCTGCCTATCCCTTGGGCGACCTTTGTGGGAATAAAGGTGAAAAGTTCTATAAATAGAAGTGACACTTATAAAAATACGCGACTGAAAGACTCGTATCCATGTCACAAATATATTATTAAAATAATGAATCAAGTAGAATAAGTCTTCTACGAACGAAGTAAAGTTACTGGGCTGACCCGAGCAAAATACCTATCATATTTTATTGCAACCTTTGGCAAGTAAAATATGTAGATGTAGGGTCTGAAGACGAATAAATTGAAATTTTTCAAAAAACCTTGGTATTGCGCCTTTGATCCTTTGAGGAGAGATTTTTACGAAATTGAATACCAAATTGAAACTAGCCTCGAATTTACTTCCTTACGTAATTGGTGATTAAATGACCTTAAAATTACAGTTAAAAACTACGTTTGAAGGGACAAGTAGCTCTGAACAACGCGAAGCCTGAATGTTTGAAAGTTATTCTTAAGGCAGTTGACCTGCGTCCCTTAAAAAAATTTGCAACGTTACGATATTATGATAATGATAATGAAGATGATTATAGATCTTTTTCCGGAGCAAAAAATCTGTTACTTGAAATTTCCCGGAGCTTCGAGAGACAAGAAATGTATACAGGACGTGTAAAATAATGAGTGCACACACGGCGCTTACTGTGACTTGGTCACACCCGACAGACATGATTGGGGCATGTTTTTCGCTAGATCTCGCGATACGAGGCGACGCTAACGATGTCCCCCAACGGTCACCGGTGACACGTGACCTTTGGGGGGTCACCGCGACCTCATCCGATAAGATACGAGCACCGGCACAACATAGGGTGGTAATTGTGGAGATTTCATCGAACTTTACTATTAAAATATAATAAATAAAATATATAATATAATAATAAATATAAATATAATAATATATCCTCACGCCTTCCACAAGGGTCCCCGAAGGGGTAGGCAGAGGTGTATAGGTAATACCCACACACCCACTTTCCGCCAGAGGTATGTTAAGTGCCAACGTGACAGATGGCGAGTCCATCGCCGTTACTCAAGCACGACTATACATCCGCCTTTGAATTTCTTCTCAGACGTATGCAGGTTTCCTCTAGATGTTTTCCTTCACCGTTCAGCTCGTGGTGTGACTAATCACTGTACTTGAGTTCAGAAAAACTCATTGGTACAGTCGGGATTCGAACTTGCGACCTTTGCGTCGCAGGCAACTGCTCGAGCCACTCGGCCACCACGGCTTAATAAAATATATATCTGGCGGAAAGTGAGTGTGTGGGTTTATTACCTATAAACCTCTGCCTACCCTTTCGAGGACCCTTGTGGGAAGGCGTGCGGATATATTATTATTTTTTATTTGAAATAAGTCTCATATATTACATTTTTAAATATATATATATATATATATATCTATAAAAATATTATTATTATTATTATCATCGAACTTTCCATTTGATAAACAGCTGTCAATAAGTACAGTATAACTTTGAGATATTGTGTAATCCCTGAACAGGTACAGGGGTAATACACTCTCTTATCGCCCGAGATTTATTAAGATGCCAACCTGACAGATTACGAGTCTGTTCCTTGTTCAAGCAATCTGTAATAGTGCTGACGGCAGATATTTGTGTGATGAACACGAGTATTTATACCTTAGTCTTGGATGTTCTATACGTTTATGTATATATCTATCTATATAAGTTAATATATCGTTAGATTACATATTTTCTGCATTTGCGGTTGAAACTCTGGGGCCTTGGGGTCCTGAGGCTCACCATCTTTTTACAGAGGTCTCGCGCCGTCTAGTCGAGACCTCTCGTGACAGGCGGGCTGGAACATATCTCGCTCAGAGAATCAGCATTGCTATCCAGCGTGGCAATGCTGCTAGTCTTCTTGCCACGTTGCCTCGGGATACCGATTTGGGACAAATATTTTATCTGTAAGTAGTTAGTTTCAACTGTTCTTTGTAAATATTGTTAATTGTTGTTATTGTAAATAAATAAACCTTGAAATATATCGTTGTCTTGTTACCGTAAAACAAGCTTTGCTTAATTTGGGGTTATGTAAATTTGTGTGGAATTGTATCATGCTATTTATTTATAATAAATAAATGGCTTTTAGCAGTAGCGTTTTAAAATATGTTACACGTTTTCACATAATTATTAGTTCTGAAATCAGATTGTACAAACTTCTACACAGTAACCCGTAACGCGTCCTTTGACAGGCGGATCTTTATTGATTTTACTGATTCAATAATCACGTTCGCAAACACAGGGTATCGTGTGACCCCGGCCTAATAAAATAAGCAAACTTGCTATGCCGAACCTTATTACACACTCCACTGGCAATCTGTATATTAATTTTATTGTCATTTGTCAGATAATTTTGTACAATCTATCCAAAGTACTCGTAATGTACATACACGCGTTTCCAAGCGATAATTACCTTTATGCAAATGGAATACGGCTAGTAACTGTGTAAAGTGTATTGTCGGTAGTTGGAGTCGTTGTTAGTACATTATCATGCAATTAAAACCGATGAGGTCGAAAGGTCAGCTAGTCACTGTAGCAGCGTGTTTTGCTCTAAAAGATTTATTCGCGACGCATATCGAAGTATCTAATTGACACTTCGTGGAAGCGGCAGTTGCGTTAAGGTGTGGCGAAATACTCGTGGAAAACCAGAGATAACTTTTATTTATTTTATTTTATTACTTAAAATCTAAGTAACTTAAGCTTAAGTCCTTACAGTTTTACAACTAATACTACGTTAAAAGAAAAAAAAAATACGAAATATAATGAAAAATATTAAAATAATAAAAAAACATATTCATATTCTTAATTATATGATAGGGAAAAAATACAGAAAGCAAAAAGAAGATATGTTATTTATTAGATATGCATAAAAATCTGCTGCTCAAAATTCAGATCACTAAACAGTAAACCTTATATCTTCTTCTTCTTTCTCGGTCCCTCAGTGCTGAGGATCGCGACCACAACAGCTTGCTCTCCATTGGCTGCGGTTGTAAGTGCTGTGGACTGCCGTCTGGATGTCCGGCCCCACAGTTTTCTTTATGGCGTCTATCCATCTTGAGGGTGCTCTGCCCCTGGCTCGTCTTCCCTCCATCTGACCCACGATCATGTGTTTCTCCAGACTATGCTTAGGAGACCGCATGATATGTCCGAAGAAGCGTAGGGCCTTCTGGTGGCAGATTGCTGAGAGCCTCGTCGTGATGTTAAGCTCCTGCAGTATGGACTCGGTTCTCATAGCGGTATATAGATAACCGTAATAACGTAAACATTGATATAACTTCCTAAATACATATTCATATCGCTTTGTGAGACTCAGGATACGACGCAGTACTTTATATAAGACGTATCGCATTGCAAATTCAATTTAGTTTGACACCAAAATGTTTGTAATTCGCAACATTTAAGCTTAAATTTAAGCTTACGCTTGAGCAAGACGAATTAAGTTAAATTTATATAATATATCCTCACGCCTTCCCACAAGGGTCCCCGAAGGGGTAGGCAGAGGTGTATGGGTAATACCCACACACCCACTTTCCGCCAGAGGTATATTAGGTGCCAACGTGACATATGGCGAGTCTATCGCCGTTACTCAAGCACGACTACATACATACATACGCCTTTGAATTTCTTCTCAGACGTATGCAGGTTTCCTCTCGATGTT
>JACCPG010005796.1:0-48751 GCA_016069955.1 Drepana arcuata | reverse complement strand
CTTTCTATAAATTGTAAATAAATAACTCATCTGGCTGATAAGATCTGGCTAAAATATATCTTTAGAAGAAAGTGGGTGGGTACTACCAATACACGTCTGCTTTTGGAACCCCTGTGGGCAGGCATGAATATATATTATTGTAGGTATGTTCCCTACTGTATCTAGTTAAATCAGGCTAAGTAATATTTTCTTCTTGATTCTAGATTCTAATTTACTATTGTACTCTTGTTCACTACATTAGGTATATAATCATTATAACTTTTCAGAGTATGACATGCTGGATTCCAAATTGGATGAACTAAATTCCGCTTTAGATTATTTGGAGCAGAAAAATGATGACATTCATGAAAAATTAAGAGAACTTCTGCAATCCAATATTGAAATCAGACAACAACTACGTAATGAAAATAGCTCGGATCTTGAGAAAAATTGCATGGATCAGTAAGTAAAATCAGGAAAAAAATTCTTTGTTTTATATAATTTGTAAATATTTATAGATACTTTAGTCGTTGGTAGATATTTGAGTTATTTCTTTCAGTCTGTTAAAAAAATCTGTTTATTTATAAACAATAAAAATAGATGAAATATACTTTGCTATATTTAAAGACAACAAGTGAAAGAATCTACTAATTAGGTAATTAGAGTAGTTCTCTTTATATAAATTATAACCAAGCATAACTGAATGCCAGCTACACTAACAATATCAGAAAAATTGGTATATTTAGGAATATATGTATGTTAAATGTCCTTTAATAGTGTATAATATGAGGTAATATTCACTACTAAAGGATATTTGACATATATTCCTAAATATATATATATTTCTGATGAGAATCATATATATGAATTTGTAATGTTTCAATACGTTATTATAGTTTTAATTTCACCTATGTACATTTTAAAGTAGTAATAACAATAGTTATTATTATTATAATAAAATAAATGAACACCCAGTATCAGTACTTTTATTTTATTGTTGTCTAACCCTAACTTTTTGCTCATTGCAACATAAATAAATTATATACAGAGCAACATGAATCTTAGCAGTCCTATTTGAATAATAAACAAGTATAGCAAGGAAACAAGGGATGAATTCAATGCAAAATGACAAACTGTTTTATTTAGACAATGGAAACATTTTGCCTATGGGGATTGAAAAAATAATAAATATGTGTTATTTACAGGCCTCAATGACCACCTTTTTTTACAAATCGTAAGCCACAGTATCCACAGGAGTGATCTCCTGGTTTGTCCTGAAATAAAAAACATGTATAATATAAATATCTTAAAAATATGTGTGATAAATAGAGTATAAATAATATTTATTAAAGAGGTATTATATTATATATAGGTCAAGCAAGCTCTAACAAAATTGATTAAGTCTCAGAAATTACTAGATTAATGTAGACTCGAGGATGTCCTTCAGGGCCACTGCCTCCATCACACCAAACAATCCTCTCAGTGACCTCCCTTGGTGGTACTGCAGCAATTAAGTTTATGGCCCAGTTCTTATTTATTTGTTTAGGGGAGTTGGTAAAACGAGCCATTCTGTAGTCATCAGAGTCCCATTTCTGCAATAGTCAATGTTTGTAACATTTAACATGAATTGTACAGCCATTACAGTTAAGTTGTAAGTATTAAACTTACTGAATCTATAATAGGCATAGCATTAGCAAATAAGAGTATCATTACATTATTATGACTTTACTACTGGTAACTTTAGTTAATACTATGTATGGGATGTTCAATAAGTGTTCCCTGTGTCCCTTACGTTGAATAAAATATTTTGTTTTGCAACTCAGGGCCTTATAGATAGTGCCATCCACAAAGACGCACCCCACTATTCTTCCTCATAGTTTATAATGTAAGTGTGCAACCTTCCACTAATGTTTGAGTATTATTGGTGATTGCCTATGAGTGCACTACAATCAATACACTCAAGTAATACATAGACATTGGGGCACGTCTTCATAAAGAGTAGTTCTATTTAAGGATAGATGGAGACAACAGAACTCTATTTTTACACTCGCATTCATCAATATCTATGTGCTTGATGTTTTTAAGTTTATGTAAAATGTGCCCCTCTTTCATGCACATTTATGTTAACAAACCCTTTAATGACTAATTCCTTCACAACCAATGATGCATCTAGTGATGGATAGCATTTAATCAATGTAATGTTGGTGATAATGCTTTCTCCCTAAATACAATGACAAGATTTAGGCCTTGAATATGTCTCCATATAATAGTCAATAGGTGATCCTCCCAATTAAATTTGAATTATTATTAGTAATCCCTTTGAAGAAATTTTTTTTTGTGCTTCAAAATAACAGATGGATTAAAGCAAGCATCAGGATTTGGTTAACCACCCCCCTCACTAACTAGACAATATGTCAGTGCCCCATCCACATGTTACGTGTGTTGTTGCCATAGTTTATATCTATACTATGGGGTTTTAAGTCCCTCTGAGGGTGTTTTTTACTCGTACATAAAATATTCTTATGTATTATATAAGACTGACTGCTACATAAAGATAACAACTATAAAACATAATGGGCCCCAGCTCATGTGAAAATTCAAATTAGAGCAGTGTGTACACAAATTTAATCAAAAAACATACTTGGCCTGTGTGAGTGCTAATATCCTCAATTTTACTGATGCTGCGAGTCATGACTGGAGTGACATTTTTTGTCAATATAGATTTCATAAAAGATCTTGAACAACATATAGAAGTATTCATGACTAAGCTTTAGAATTTTAGATGAATACGATTAAGATACAATTGTCTATATCTCGTCAGTACATGCAATTTTCGTCTACGACTTGGAACTTGCTTGCCTAATGCTTGAATGGTTTCGAAATCGAGTTTCGACCAAGAAAATACAATTGCGTAATGTCAATTGTCAACTTGACAACGCGTGAATATTTTTTTTCTTTCTTAGGAAGGGGTTAGGTCCATTCTTAAAAATCTAAAATACTTCGTTGCAGAGCAGAGTTAGCTTGACCAGACGTGATTGTTGGATAGTCACTATCGACAGATATGATTACGTTATAAAGAGAAGATACGCTTATCGCGTTTATATTCTGTGCCACAGCTAATTAAGACTTTGCCACACAATGAGTTGCCACAGGACAAAACAGTCTTACCATGGCGTCGTGACGCCCTGAAAAAATCTAAAATTGCTGATATTGTACCAATAATGAGTAAACAAAGTGACACTGGGCTGGTTTAGTTATTTTAATAGTTGTATCCACGTCAGAAGATGAATAAAGTTTTTTGTAATTGTTAAGTTCCGGAGATGTAAAATAAATAAAACTACCTACAATCACAAAATTTATTTTGGAATGGTTGGGCGTACAAACATAATTTTAGCTGCCATTGTGAATTAAGGTAAATGAAGGTAAGCAACTCAAAGACTACTATTGAACACTTAAGTAACCTTAGTAGATTAAGAGATTTTTTTTCACGCTGTTTGCTACAGTTTATAAATATATATAATCCCAAAAATTGGTATGTGTGCTGAACACTTATGTACGTGATGTGCGCATTTTTGAATACTGTTTGCAAAGGCTGCATGCTTTTGCAAATAGTCACAACGATTATATTCTAATCATATTTAGCCATCTCACACATTCTGTAAAGCGCCTGTTTAAATATATATAAGTAAATATACACAGGCATGGATATTATGGTACTACAACCAGACACAAAATATCTTGCTAACAATAATGTTTATTACTGGCAGAGTTCGAGTCAGCAACCATTATCACAGAAGGCTTTGTCGTCGTGCCATCTGCCTGTCGTAATTCAAGTATATTGGGCATTCTTTTTATTTTTGAAATATACATGGGTGTTATCAAAATGTGAAAAAAGGCAGGATGAAGGTGTTGTGTATATTAGCTACATTTATTACATATATGTATTAATTTCACCCTAATAATCAACACGACGGACAAAAACTTAAAATGGCAAAAATTACTATTTGTGAGAATGAAAATGATCCATGTTCAAAAAACTCGCCATAATGTGAAATTGGCATATTTAAGTACCTACAGTACATTCCATTGTTAAGTTAAAATCATTAGCATGTTGAATACATCTTAAGTATTTTTTTTGTTAACCACACACAGCTTAACTTGAGCTGTCAGGCAACAATATATCAATAAATTAAAACAAAACTGTGTTCTTTACTGTGGAGATTCCTCTAATATCAAATAACGGAATGCCCATCAGTGAAAATGCTACTTAGTAATTATTTATGAGTATAAATCCATATCTTTTGTGAATAAGCCGTCATTATCCACCGATTTTCCGGATGAGTCCATTGTGTCGAACAATTCTTCAGTGTGTCCTTCAATCGTATTTCTGGAAATGCATTTTATTTAATTAATGACAAGACACCCATGACCAAATTTTCCCTACGAATTGGTTTTATTAAGAATAGTAAACCACGATTAGATTGTTACATTTTACGTCATTATATCGTGTGGTGTAGTTTAATTTTATAGATAATCACGCATACGTTACCTGCTGCGATTCATGTCTACTTCTGCAGAGACACTGTCAGAGTCATCATTGAGTGATGTTTGGGAATCTAGAAAAGGAAGTCGATTAATTCATGCGCGAAAAGAACAACTTTTAAATTTTAAGGGGTATTATTTTGTTTGACGTTACCAACGTGAATCACATAATGACTGATACATACACATAATAATGAATGATAACAATCGTCTAATGACGTATTTTTAATGACATATTTTAACACCCCAAGAAACCCATATTCCCATAGATGACCAAATATATAAATATCCCATTTTATTTATGCTCTAAACGGAAAGCAATTGACGTTCAAAGTCAAACAGAAATGCCTAGCCTACGCCTACTCGTGGCTAAATAAAGGCGTCTTACTACAGTATAAATAAACATACTAAACAATAGAACACAGTAAAAATAAAAAACGGAATTGGATGAATTTGACACAGAGGTAAGATTATTATCCCATCCAATTTTACGCGGGTGAAACCGCCGTGCACAGCTAGTGTTAATATATATGACCACCCACCAGAAGTAGTGAGGCGGTGCGTAGTAAGGTACTCAGCGGAGAGGTAGGGAGGCAGGTCGTCGGCCGCGTCTCCGGCGCCGCCCTCCGCGCCCAGCGTCTCCACCACGGCCAGCCACTGGCCATTGTGACACCGGAACCGCTCCACCTGCAGCACGATCAGCTCATGGTGAACGCTTGCAGCATCAGAGGTATCGCTCGTGTGCTTCCGACACTAAATCTCTTCTATAAATAAACTTTCAGATATAAAGTAACAGCATATCTACCGATCGCAATCTACCCGTGAGGTTGAAACACATAGTTAATGACGTCAGCAATGGTTTAAGTATTATGTTATCATGGTAAGGTTTAAGATAAGGTTGTATTAGTCTCACCTTTATCCTCGCAGCCCATTCATTCTGCATTTGAGATATTATGTCGAGGCACATGTCACACATTTTTCTGATTTCTACATTTTTGTCTTGCATAAGGTCGATAAGATAGGCTGGTGCCTCTGGAGAAGAAAAATTCTATTAGTATTTTTCAATACTTACTATTCTTAGAAAAAATCGCTGATTGGAACGGTTTGGTTTAAAATCCAATGCATAAACACAAAACAAGGTGATAGTGTTTATGGTATGGTGGTTTAGGTTAAGTGTGACGCACGACTTGCTATAGTACCAACCGGTGTGCGTGACGAGGTAGTTGGCGGCTTCCGGATGCGAGAGCAGTTGTCGGAAGGCAAACACGGTCTGCAGCACGTGTTCGTCGTCCGCCTGCCGCAGGCGCAGCAGCGCCACGAGCGCCGCCGCGCCGCCCGCCGCCACCAGCGCGCCGGCGCAGCGCGCGTCCGCCGCCAGCGCGCCCGCGCACACCGCGCCCTCCAACACCAACTCCGCGCCCGCTCCGCCCTCTGACACACACACACACACACACACACATACACCATATATATACCAATAATAACCATGTGTAAGATACTACATGGAAAATCAGATGCTCCAGAGCTACACAGTGAGTTATCAAGGCCTTTGTGCCTGATAAATACACACGCGCCAGGAGCCACAGACTGTTCGCAGTGGGCACACATCGCACAGTATCACGTGCACACTCCCCTGTACCTCGCACTCTCACTGCACTCAATGCCCTCTTGAAGTCCAACCCGGACTGTGACGTGTTTGCGGACGGATGGAAGGCTTTCATTGCGGCATGTATGGAGTATTGTGAGAAGAGTGTGTGAATGAGGTTCTTATAATTACTAATTAGTGTAATTGGATTTTTAGCCGTACTAACTATGTATAAATAAATAAAAATAAAATAAAAATACACGCGCCCGGTCACACGACTTCATACTGGATACTTGGCCAATACCCCCGATCTAAAGCTTTTATGGATAAGCGGCTTCACACAAAAATGTTTTGTTTGTGTGAGTTTTGCAGTCAGGAGCTCTATCTAGCCACTAGAACAGTTTTCTCAAGTTAAGGATTATAATTGGTCACAACTTTACGGCGCAGGAAAGCTGTGGAAATTAGGATATATTCGTAAAGAAATTGAAATATATAATAAATACTTATTTAAATTTCACAAACTTTTCTTCCTTGGCAAATTTACTAGATTAAGTGTTTAATACCTCAAGGAAAAGTTGGGTACCAACCTGGATCGAGTATTTTCATAATACATGGTATCAGCTTGTATCTCTCGACGACGGCAAACATGTCGATGTTGTTGTCAGGGCTAAGGATATTGGTCAGCGTGCCCAGGCACTCCACCACGAACTCCTCGGGCGCCTCGCCACTGGTCACCGCCCCAGCTATGTCACCCACAAACTCCTGACAACATACACCCCACAGTTGGTATACCAACACAGAAATACATAGTTATACAGGGAATCTATCACATGTACGGCACTTAATAGGGATTCAGATGACCTCGAAAACGACCATGTCTTTCAAACTCCTTGCATTCTCGAGCTGATACGCTCCCATACAGCAGCAGAAAGAATACCCCTGGTGTTAGAAACATCCAAAGGCGGCGGTAACCGCTTACCAGCAAGAGGATAGCATGCTTGTTTGGAATAAAAAAATATACTGAGATTGTAAGTAAATATGGGCAGTGACCACAAATAGCGGCTGGATGTTGTGGTGGTGCGAGAGGTTGCGCACGAGCTTCATGAGCACGGCGTTGGTGTGGCTGAAGGCGCGCGCCAGCAGCTCGCGCAGGCGGCCCTCGGAGGCCATCTGCGCCGCCGCGCCGCGCGCCCACGCCAGGTTGACGCACAGCGCCGCCAGCACCTCCGCCGCGCCGCCGCCCTCCGCCGCGCCGCCGCCCCCGCCCAAGGCGCCGCCGCCCAAGCTCCCGCCGACGCCCACGTTCAATAACACCATATCTGTCAGCTGACATTTCACATACATGCAGTAGCTGTACCGCGGGTGAATCAGTTTTAAATTTGACTAAATACTTCTGCTCCGCTCCCTGGGGCCTATACGCTACATATCGTCATACTACTACGGCACGCCTTTCTTAATAGACGGACTATGACCATATTGCAATAATATTTTTTCAAAGTGGAATACGAATCGATTATTATTATCAATTAATTAGTTAAAAGGTTTAGTAATTACACCTACATTAGATAAGGAAACTGTCACCACAAGCTTTTTATAGCTTGTATCAGTGATAACAATTGAACTCATGTTGTGATTTTTATTTTTTGAAACTATACATTCTAAACTAATGCGAACCAGCTGAAATCATTATCACTTTGGTGTAAAACAAAACATATAAAAAGTATTTTGAAATAGAGAAAAACAACTGAATTTATAAGCCTATCAGTCCTATTTTCTTCTCTCATCTCACCAATTTGACACAATCCGATTGAGTGAACATTGTTTTGACTCTGTCATCCATGCTCAAGTGATACAATATTTTCATTGCCAGACTTATATGCTTGTCATCACCTGGAAAATCACAGTGACATGCATAAATTGCATATTTTGCTAACATAACAATTGGTTGAGACCACCAGAAAAATAGTATTAACTATGTAAAAAAATCACCAGTTCAAATTAAGTTCAAGTCCAGTTGAATTCTGCACATGTTACATACTAATATTATAAATGCGATAGTTTGTGGATGTTTTTTTTATTTCACCCAATACCTACAGAATGGAATTGGATGAAATTTCGCACTGAGATAGCTAGCTGAATTAATAGGTGTTTGTTGAAAGAAGTGTGCATATTCAAATAGCTTACTTGTAAATTGAATAAATTTTGGTAAAAGGCCTACTTTGATCATCTTATTTCGTAGCTTAGTGTCAAAGGTAAGGTTGAAAAGAAGTTTCAACGTTACATTGACTAAATCCGCATTGGGTGAATCAAGCAATGGGGCCAACTTTTCAATAATGCCTTTTGAAGCCATACTGTTTTTGTTCTCCACAAAAATAGATAACTTCTGTAGAAATGACACAATAAGTATAAGTAAGTCTATATTGGAATGCCTCTCCATAGCACCAATAAGAAGGCCCACAATATCTTTCTTATGCATTTTTTCTTCAACTTTGACATTGTCAGCAATATTCAACAACATATAGAAGGCCACTCTCAACAGTTGCTCCTGTCTCTTTGATAATGTCTTCAGCTTCCTTTTCATTTGTTCTTCATCATTTTTAGACAAACAATCATCAGTTGCACTACACAGCTCTTCATGATAACTGGACACAAGAGTCCTTGACCTTTGCATATTGACATCGGCAACAGCCCATGTTCCAGATTTTGGACGCCTCTTTGGTTCAGGAATTCGACTCTTTGGTAATTCACTCTATGGAAAATAATGCAAATAAGACACATACAATTATATGTAATATTAATTAGATTTTTTAGTTTGACAACTATAGCCAGTTGATAAAAAAAAAATTAAAACCTTTGTTGCACATCTGAACAATCCAGGTCACCAGTTTTTCTCAGAGCTAGTAAGGTCCTAGAAAAACTGGTGAATATTGGAGAAGGCCTTTGATTTATGAAAAAATCTGTGATTAACCCAATTAACTAGTAAAGATTATGATGGTGATGTGATGATCAGCTAAGCTAAAGATAAATCAAATGTGTAGAATGTTAACGTGTAAATATCTACAGACAAGTAAAATTATTGTTACTTACTTTATCAGGTGTGACAATCAGTTTCTTCCCTTCCACTTTCTCCTTCCATTGGTCATATCGCTTCAGTTCATAATCTATGACATCCATACAAAGTGAGCCAATTTTATATTGAATGATGACAGGGTGGAATTCATTATAAGTGGAGAAACAGAAAAAAGTATAAACAATATTTGTACTCAATTCTATACTTCTTTTCCACTCTTCTCTGAGAACTCTTGACAAAGCACTAAGCAAAGCTTCTGAAAATTTTATACAAATCGCAAAATGTTAAAACATAATCTGAAACATATATAATAATATTCCTGTTCAATATAATTACCGTTCCTGGCTAATTCAATTAAATTGTCTGGATTTCTAGCCAGTTGAAGTATAAGAGCTGATCCTTTGATTTTTTCTGGTATATCATCATAAAGTAATTCCACATAATCATCAACACAGTTTAGCACAGCAACTGGAACACTTTCAACTGGGCTCATTTCTTATTATGTTTGGGCTAATCTGAAAAACATGTAGTATACTAATAAAAAAATTTACATTGACAAACTCTTTAGTAGAATGAAATTTTATATCTCCAAAACATGTTCACACATACTGGAAGGTTTGAAAAGGATATTCAAAGAAGACAGACAGAAAATAAATGTTTTTACCCACTTTATTAAAAATACGTCAGAGGTAGCATGAAAGTAGATGAAAATAGAAATGCAGTTGGGATGCGTTCTCTTTGGAAAAATACGAGGAAACGGTTTAAGACAGCTTAACGTAATTAATGGATATAGAAATTTCAAAAGACTAAACTCAAGGTCTTACAGCTACATAGCTTTTCAGGTGTATGATAGGTGAGGTATTGAAATATATTAATAATAGAGACTTCACAGTAGAAGATAGCAACGCTTGTAAGTAGGAGGTAATTTGATAAAACATTTACGACTTGATAATATTTTCTTGTAATATGAAAGGTGATGGGAAATGTGTTTAAAATTACTAATGACACACGAATTTAAATCTATAAGGGATTTAAACATGATTTACCCGAGAGAGTGAAAAAATCAATCCAAAATCAGAGAACTAATATTCCTAATAGTTTTTTATTATTTATATATTATATTTTTTATTATCTTCGATCAAATTCAAAACATCAAATCTGTAGTAAGTAAAGTCAATACTGTCATCTCACTCAGGGTTTCATTCGTTCATAGTGAAGGTTTTGTAACTTAATACTCTTATCTATGGTTAAGTTTATCTTGTTTACCAACAAATCTACCCGGTCTTTGATCTACCCGCTTTAGTTATTGTTCTGAGGATCTACCCAAGCTACGTACCAAAGTCATTTCATGAATGGGTCGTAAGTTGACTACAGACCCAGTCACTCTAGGTATAGACTATAAGGTTATTTTTCAATTATAAATAAGTATGCGACTGAAAGACTTGGATTCATATCATAAAACTAATAAAGAAATAGAAATAAGTGATTATGGTTCTTTAAAGCATAATGTTTGAATCTGAGGTTTGAATGATGTGCCCATAGATAATTTCTTCATAGAAAGACATGACATTCGCCGTCGCACGCAAGTGACACAATAGGGGAAACAACTCGATTCGGATCGAAAGATACTGATAGAATTTTCAGGAGTGACTAATTGCAGGAATCTAATCTAAAGTAAATTTTAATTTTTGTACCTAGTTTGGTTTGGTGTACACAGTTTGTATTTGTTGTTCTTTAAAATATCGTGTTACATTTTATCCTAAACATCTAAAGCCTGTGGATAGAGAAATAATATAATTAACAACTTGAAATTTTAATTTAGTGCTATTTGTCGTTTTCCTTTCAGTGAGATAAGAATTACAATAATGAGATAATTCGAAGTATTCCTTGAGAATTGGTCCACGGTGCAAATGGTAAGAGTATCCTTACTAATAAACACGATTTGCATTTTTTTGCTTTGTTGAATAACATGGCTTACACTTAACAAGCAGGAAGAATAATAACTATTGTATTGTTAAACAGTCAATTAATTGTTTTGTTTTAGCACATTACAACTATATTTGTATTGTTTGTTTATCATTGGATTGTACTATACTCCAGTTGGGCCATAGACCAGACTACTAAGTCATTCTATGAAACTGTATAAACATTGCATTATTATGATCATATCTTCAGGATTGTTATATTAAGTAGTAGTGTGCTGGATGTATGGAATCTCACTCACCTTTGTATCTCCTTTGATTTTTTTGTACAAACTGATAAAAAAATAACTATATTTTGTATAGTTCATACATTTATGGATATTTGTTCTGCATAAGCAGTAGACACTACTGTTGAGTTGAAATATCTATTGTTAAGACTACTGAAAAGCTTATTGATTAACTGTCTATGTTTTTAATGTAAGGCTATTATCATAATAAGGATTGTCTGTGTTTTTCTTAAGCATTCCTAAGGAGGTTGAATAATTCTTCCAGGTGACATTTCTATGTACAACAATGTGGAAATAATTGATGAATTTATTTCTTAAAAATGGCTGATAATATCCCTACACTGACTGCACCTATTTCCTTATCAACATATCATCAACTCTGTTTAACAGGTATATCACTATATTAAATATATCTTACTGTAATTCTCAAGTATAATGGATGTTTTAAAGTATTTATTTTGTAAATTTCAGTTGAATCAGCCAATATAAAAAATACTGGACTGTTCAAACCTAATCCATACCTGCAAGTGGTAATAGATGATAAGATTTCAAGAAGAACTGAAGTAATCAGGAGCACTTTGCATCCCAAATGGAAAGAAGACCTCACACTATTGGTGACCCCCCAATCCCAGCTGTTGTTTAGGCTTGCAGATTACCACAGCTTCCGTAAAGACAATATTATTGGGGAAAAGAAACTAAATTTATTGAAAGTGTTACTTTTCTTTAATGGGAAATGTGAAAATGTGGAGCTAACTATAGGTGTGTACCTTGTAAATTAATAATTAAAAGTTTTTGCAATTTTTATTGTCTTAAAAATCATGCATTTTAAATAAAATCATTCAAAAAGAATCAACTTCTGACATAAGAATCATGTATTTTCTTTTAAGACTTGATGAAAACAGCATCCCAAGAAAGTGGTTCCAATGTTACCAGTGAAGTAAAAGCAGCGGAACTGGTGATACTCCTTGATGGCCTGAGAATTGATCCTTCTGTCTTGAGTCAGTCGCATGAACTACTTGGGGAAGCTTCAAGTTCTAGCAGCCCACTCAATGATGGTATCCGGGCAAGGATCCGGCTGCGAAATAATCCTGAAACTTTGAGATCTATGCTTCGATCACAGACTTTGAGAGTGAGTGCTTTAATATTGTTTTGAGTTCAGAACATAATAATTTTCCAGTACCACAGTAATATGTATTAATTAGTTTTCTTTTTCACCTTATTTCTAAAAAAACGGTACATTTGTGCCTATTAATGAATTCTTAGTTTATTATAACTGTATATTTGCTGCAATAGAGTTAAAGATTAAGTTTAAGTTGGTAAACACATTCTATTCAAATAAAGAAGTGTAAATGAGTGTTCATCCACAATGTATGATTCTAGGGTTTGTACTTTTAATAGAATAGTAATGCAAAGATACTATACATTACATAGTCAGTACTTATACATTTTCTTGTATCTTTCTGAATACTTTAGTCTTTGTTGTTAGTTTTGTAATGAGGGCTTTTCTATTTGATTAACTATTGAAGGTTGTCCCTGGTAATATGTGCTGCCCATAATACTTTCTCTCAAAGCTCCTTGAGGAGGGGGGAGGATTGTTATATTGTGTTGGCAGCAGAGAGATTAGTCCCATTATGCTGCTAATATAGTATAACCCTCCGAAAACAGTGGCAACGCGCAAGTGATAATTCGGTATTGTAAGCGTAAAATAGGCTGCGGTAAGCGTTTTCCATCGGGTGGGCCGTATGCTTGTTTGCCACTCTTGTTGTATTAAAAAAAAAGTATAACATAAAAATTGTGGACTAATTCTAAGGACAATGTTTTATCAATTGCCGCCAAGCTCATCTAGTTTCTCATTAGTATTGTTGTAATGTGTGTAACTTGTAGCCCCCACCTGGCCCTCCTCCACTGAGCAACGGGGCGGTGCCGTTGGCAAGCGGAGCAGAGGGCGGCAGCGCAGGGCCCTCACATCTGGACGATCCGCCGGCCCCCTACCCCGGGCCTAACTCTAACCCCATCCCTGGAGTGAACGCCGCCACACCTGCCGCACCCGCGGCCGCCGAGGAGCCGCTGCCCGCCGGGTGGGAGATGAGATATGATGTCTACGGGAGAAGGTAATCCTCGATTCATATAATTTTAAATATAGGAACACATTATATTTATTTGACATATTTATATCAATTAAAAAAAATATTTTGTATTATGTTGCATTTTTAAACATAGAACAATACAAATATAGGAACCATTATATGTTCGCGTAGCATTTCTTAACCCTAGTCTTGGTGGTTAGGTACTACGTGGACCACAACACGCGGTCGACGTCGTGGGAGCGGCCGCAGCCGCTGCCCGTGGGCTGGGAGGTGCGGCGCGACGCCCGCGGGCGCGTGTACTACGTGGACCACAACTCGCGCACGACCACGTGGCAGCGGCCCGACACCGAGCGCCTGGCGCGCTTCCAGCACTGGCGCGGGGAGCGCCGCCACGTGGTCGCGCAGGGCAACCAGCGCTTCCTCTACCCGCACCCCGCGCACCCGCCGCACGCCGCGCTCCCACCGCACCACACAGACTCCGAACATGATCTTAGTGCTGGTATTTACGCTTGCATTACCCTTCTTACCACTATATCTCTACAATTATATAAGTAGTATCATAAATAAGAATCAATATGAACGGGTAGCAGATACAGTGCTATCAGAATTAATTACATATGTATATCAGATTAAAACCTCCTCGATAAATGTATGTACCTAGATATAAAATAGCGTGTGTATGAATCCAGGAGCATTCCCATTATTGATAGGTATTATAAATATCCGTCGTTAATATTTTGCATATCATGCAACAGGTTTGTGACATAGTGTATATTATATAAGTATCCAATAAGTTGCTGCTCGTGTACTGAATTATTACCAGCCTTAAGTCTTCCGGCAGGATTATGATGCGGAGATGCGAATTATAATGAGGTGCACGGCTAACTGCTGGTCAGATGAACATAAAGGCCCGCGAAAAAAACAATTATCCCATAACAAACCACGCGATCTTGTTTCCCACTTTTGGAAGTTTCGTAGCAAGGTAGTTGCTTACGTCATCTAGGTCAAGTGCGAATATTCGTATCATCGATCTCGTACTTGCCAATGTCAGAATAATCATAAGTTAGCCTTTCCAATGAAATTATGAAATGAAATGATGAAAAAATTATGCATTCAAATATCTTTATTCATAAATTCAACATTTGCGTTAAAATCGCAACTACCTTGAATTGATTGCATAGCTTTGATCGAGTAGCGACATTGCTGAGCTCCAGGTGTCCGTGGCTATCCAATCGATTGCAAGTCAAGGCCCTTAGGGTTAGACAGTGAATTACTAACCATTGTTTGCTCATCATTTAGTTAAGTATACGAATGAGAGTTTTACGTTATTGAATCCGTAATAACCGAATGGTATTACATTATATTTATTCAGTGCTAGTAACAGCATTAACTATATCTAACTCAATGTTTGATATAAGTATGACACGAATGTTTTTTATCTTAGTGAAAACAATCTTATCACTTTAATTTCCAGTTGTAGACTTAGATAACAAGAAACATCAAATGAGGCATTCACATACTTTCAAAACAATAAAATATATATGTACTTTTAAAACGAACAATAAAATTTGAATGCAGTCATGGGAACTATTAAGTCTTTGAGACAATTTTAAGAGCATATTACAATAAGCGTATAATACTGCTGATATAACTCTTCCCCATGCCTATCCATCAGCTCATCCCTGTTGTAAAGTGACATCTCTTTGATTTTCTTTAGCTATGTGTTATATCCTCCATTGATATGAGGCTCAATTTTGTTTTAATGCTAAATAATATGTCTTAACATCTTCCCACAAGGGTCCCCAAAGGGAAGGCAAGGCAGAGGTGTGTAGGTAGTACCCGCACACCCACTTTCCGCCAGATACATTTTAGGTGCCAACGTCGCAATCGCGAATCCATCGCTGCTACTCAAGCATGACTAAACATATGCCTTTGAATGGTTTCTCAATCGTATGCAGTTGTCACTGAACGTTTTCCTTCACTGTAAAGCTCTTGGTGTGGCTGATCACTGTACTTATGTTCAGAAAAACTCATTGGTACAGTTGGGATTAGAACTTGCATTCTTCGTGTTGCAGGCAACTACTCGAAATACTTGGCTACCACGGCTAAGTATACAGTGATCATAAGGATAATACATATTTATTGTTATTGTGATAGGTGCTGGTGTGAGTAGCAATGGGCCGGGTGGAGCTGTGAGCGCGACCAGCGCTGCGGCGCTTGGAGCGAGTGGGTCGAGTGGGGCCAGTGGGGTGAGCGGCACCAGCGGGGCGAGCGGGGCCAGTGGGGCCAGCGCGGCGGCCGCGCAGGCCGAGGATGCTCTGCCGGCCGGCTGGGAGCGGCGCGTGCAGCCCGACGGCCGCGTATACTACGTGAACCATAAGAATCGCACCACGCAGTGGGAAGACCCGCGTACACAGGTTCAATGCCAAACTTATAATGTTCACCTTATTATTTAATCCATTAGATGAGGTCGGCAATTGCAATCTTCAATCGATGCTTTGTCACTGGTGTATAATAAGTGTTAGTGTAACGTGTTGTGTGGCGTGTGTGTGCAGGGGCAGGAGGTGAGCGCGCCGGAGGAGGCGCTGCCGGGCGGCTGGGAGGCGCGCTGCACGGAGGAGGGCACGCGCTACTTCGTGGACCACAACACGCGCACCACCACCTTCCAGGACCCGCGGCCCGGCGCGCCCAAGGGCCCGCAGGGCGCCTACGGCGTGCCGCGCGCCTACGAGCGCTCCTTCCGCTGGAAGCTCAGCCAGTTCCGCTACCTCTGCCAGAGCAACGCGCTACCCAGTCACATCAAAATCACCTTGTCCCGGCAGACGCTCTTCGAGGATTCCTATCATCAGGTTATATACCCAAATTCGCGCGATTCGTGATCAGATATTTCTGAAGCAGTCTATTGCAGAAGCAGTTATGTCGTGTTCTCAGGTCCAAGTTCGTATTAGAGTTTATATAGTTTTAGATGAGGCACTATAGTCATTATAAATAAATACATATCATCACGCCGAGTCCCTCAGAAGGCAGGCAGGGAGAGTAGATCGCCAGTTCTCTCTTGACCTCCAGACCTCTTTCGCTTCATCTACATCCATCAGTCTCTTAAAACGTATTCACTCATGACGTTTCACTGTGTTACAGATAATGAGGCTACCTGCTTACGAGCTGCGCAGACGATTGTATATAATATTTCGCGGGGAGGAGGGATTGGACTACGGTGGCGTCAGCAGAGAGTGGTTCTTCCTGCTGTCGCATGAGGTCCTCAACCCTATGTACTGCCTGTTCGAGTACGCGAACAAGAACAACTACAGCTTGCAAATAAACCCAGCCAGCTATGTCAATCCCGACCATTTGCTTTACTTCAAGTTCATAGGAAGGTTTATAGCAATGGCCTTGTACCATGGCAGGTTCATTTACTCGGGATTCACTATGCCTTTCTACAAGAGAATGTTGAACAAGAAACTTACAATGAAAGATATTGAATCGATCGATCCAGAATTCTACAACTCTCTAGTGTGGATTAAAGACAACAATATTGACGAGTGCGGTCTCGAGATGTGGTTCAGTGTGGACTTCGAAGTTTTGGGTCAAGTAATCCACCATGAGCTTAAACCTTCTGGTGATAAGGAGCGTGTGACTGAGGTGCGTTTTTGGTCTTATTGTATAATATTTGTAGATTTACGTTGAATTAAACAAATGCATACATACATCTCATTACACCGAGTCCCTAACGGGGTGTGCAGAGAGAATAGAGCGACAGTTCTCCCTAGACTTACATACCTCTTTTGCTTCGTCCACATTCATTAGTCTCTTCATACATCGGTTTCGAGTACTCATCGTTCGTCACGTTCCCGTCCTTGAGTGTCCGATCGATTTGATCTAGGTAGTTGGAATGTCTTCCTCTGCCTTCTCTTGCACACCAATCTTTCTACACTCATCCTTTCTATGTGTCCATACTAACATAACATGCCTTTCTTCATCTTTACAATCACACCCTCGTTCACGCCAGTTGTTTTGCGAATCTCTTAATTGCGGATTCGATCTGAGATTGTAATTTTTCGAAGAGATTGCATCTCAACTGCGTTTATGCTATTTTCATGCTTCCTCTGACATATCCGGGATTCGCTGCCGTACAATAAAGTGGGCACCAATATCGCGTTGTGGACAGCTACTTGAGCATTCTTGCTCAGACTTTTAATCAGTAGTCTTTCATTCAATGTCTTTTTCATAGTTTCCATCACGTGTGAACATTATTCCTACATATACATACAAGTGCCCATTTACAGATATAACACATGTGACATCAGTCATCTTGTTCATCTCTTTCGAATGAATTAAACACATGATAATAATATTTTCAGGCAAATAAAGAACAGTATTTACAACTGGTTACGCAATGGCGCATGACTCGTGGTATTGAAGAGCAAACATCTGCATTTCTTGATGGGTTCAATGAGGTAAGTGATTTAAAACTTTGTGAGTTTGTTTTAAAATTCATCGAATTGTAATGTTCACTGTAAACAATAAAACGTACTGATAATAATTGACTACGATTGTGGGTATATGAATTAAAATGTTTGTAACTCACAATGTTAGCTGGACAAATTCGGATAATATTGGAAGGGACATTGTGAAATATGCTATTACCATTATTGTACCATGTATTAACTTTGGTTGGCAAGTACAACCATGTGCACAGGATTGATAAAGAAATGGGCGCCCTGTGAAATGAACTGGAAAACGCGGTCAAGAAGTGTAATAGATTGTGCAGCTTGAAATGATATTAGTATTACATATTTAAGAGTATCTCATTCATATATCCATGAAAATCTAATTCAAAGAACATGTCATAATCATAATTATTTATTGCTATTCCACTTACATAATCTATATATATATAGGAGATCCCATTTTTAAACTGACTCATCACGAAATCTCAGGAACTATAAGGCCCATTGACTTGAAATTTGGTAGAAGTATTCCTTACGCGATGTAGAGGTCAGCTAAGAACGGATTTTATGAAACTCCACCCGCAAGGCGTTAAATAAAAAAAACACGTTTTTCAACCATTGCTTTTTATGGCGCGAAGTACCAATGTTATCTGGGAAAAACAATTGCAAGAGAGTCGTTGTTCACTTGCGTTTTAAAATAAGAATTCGATTCAATGTTTGATTTCAATGATTCAAATTTTTTTTAATCGATTATTTATACATTTAACTAAGTGTTATTTGTGACCTTTAAAATAATTTAAATTAGTTATTAATAAATTTAATTTATTTATTTCAACGCATAAACATAGATGATGCTCAAATATAAAACAATATTAATTGGACACCAAGAATCGTATTGATTGCATATTGTTATGGGATACCATAGACGATAACAAGTAAAACTGGCGCGTACCATAGATTGATTATGGCGCGAAATACAAATGTCATCTGGAAAAAACAATTGCGAGAGAGTCGTTCTTCATTTACGTTTAGTAGAGTCGGGACAAGTCGGGCAATTTTTGTGGTTTTTTTTTTCAGTTCTGAGTAACGATCTTAGATCGAATCCGCAATGAAGAGATTCTCAAATCAACGGGTGTGATTGAAAAGATGAAGAAAGGCATGTTAGGTTGGTTTGGACATATAGAGACGATAAGATACAAAGCGAAAGTGTGTACAAGAAGAGGCAGAAGAAGACCACGTTCCAACTACCTAGATGAAATCAATCGGACGCTCAAGGACGGGAACGTCAAGAGTACTCGAAACCGACGAGCATGTATAAAGAGACTGATGAATGTGTACGAGGCACAAGAGGCATGTAAGTCTAGAGCCCCAGTCTATACTCTCAGCCTACCCCGTTAGGGACTTGACGTGATGATATGTATGTTTTTCAATTCTTTATCTTCTATAAATATAAAAATGAATGTTTGGCCTTTATAGAATCGTAAACGGCTGGACCGATTTTAATAAAATTTTCCGTGTGTCTTCAGGTGGTTTCGAGAACGGTTTAGATTCACAATTGGACCCGATAGGTGGCGCCACTGGGTCCATGGCTTTTATTTTTTTCACCCAAGCGAAGCTGGGCGGGACAACTAGACTATATCTATAAATATATAGAAGATCCCATTTGTGAACTCACTCATCACGAGATCTCAGGAACTATGAGGCCGATTGACTTGAAATTTGGTAGGAGTATTCCTTACGCGGTGTAGAGGTCTGCTAAGAACGGATTTTATGAAACATTTTTGGCATGATAGAATGAATTTGACGATAGTCCATCCTTCAACGACAATGCGGGGGTGATAAATATTAAAAAAAACTTTTAACCTAAAGCTCCTTTTGGTTTGAAACTTAGCAATATCTGTTCATTATTATTTAAAGTTTTTAATGATTTTATGAGTAATCGATTATTTATACATTTAACCAAGTGTTATTTGTGACTTTCATAATAATTTAAATTGTTTCACCCATAAACATCGATGATGCTCAAATATTAAACAATTTTAATAACAATCATGTAACGGAAACCAAGATTATTCGAAATTCGCCTCTTTATCAATTAGCTTCGTATAGAATATTTATTGCATGTAGCTGTGCCTGCAACTTCGTCGGCGTGGACGGCATTTTTATCTTTCGTAAAAATTTTTTGTTTTTTCAATAAAAAGTATTCTATGTTACTTCTTATACCTCCAAGAATACTCCAACAATTTTTTATGATGATCGGTTAGTAGTTTTTACGTGAAAGCGTAACAAACAAACTTACATTCACATTTATAATATTAAGTTAGGATAGTAAGGATTGCTAAAAGTAAATTGATAACAAGTAAAACTAGCGCGTATCTACATAGATTGATTATGACGCCAAATACAAATGTCATCTGGGAAAACCATTGCGAGAGAGTCGTACTTCACTTGCGTTTAATTTGTTGCAAGAATTCGATTGAAATGAAGTCCCTTCCGCTATCTGTTCGCTTAGATCTTTTAAGCTATTCCGCGGTTCAATGCGGTTATCAGCAATACATAAAGTGATTAGAGAGGAAGGTTTATATTATATGTTTAATGAATAAAGAAATATCCAAAGATTTGTAGTGTGATGATAGAAACATATTTTTGTGCGCTTAAATCGCAAACGAGATACGATTACGAGATAGATCAATTAAATGTACTACGGAATAGTATATCTTAAAATGATCGATAAAAATGTCCGCGATAATATTTAATTATCTCTAAAGGATAAACCACCATAACCATTTTTATCTTTTACATATTAGTATTAATATTGCACCCGTGCGAAGCCGGGGCGGGCAGCTAGTATATATATATATAAGCTAAAGTGTGGGCAAGAAGAGACCGAGGAAGACCACGTTCCAACTACCTGGATCAAATCGATCGGACGCTCAAGGACGGGAACGTCAAGAGTACTCGAAACCGACGAGCATGAATGAAGAGACTGATGAATGTGAACGAACAAGGTATGTAAGTAGAGGGAACTGGCGCTCTAACGGGGTAGGCAGTAGGTAGGCAGAGAGTGCCTATCTCGTTAGGCACTCGGCGCGATGATATGACCAGTCTCACCGGTTGCTCGCCGGTTTCTAGCACTCTTGACGCTCCCGTCTTTGAATGTCCGATCGATATCAGATATCCTATATTAATATAGAATACATGCGTACCTACAGCTTGTATTCCTGTTCCTGTATTATTTAAGAAAAACGGGCATTGATTAATCACCTTTCAATTAATTTTAAATACAAAAGAGCTGTCAGAACAATTACACTTTTGGTTGGAATCCAACGATGTAATATTTTGCAGACAAGCTCAAATCTAGTGCGTCTATTTAAATATTTCTAAGAAAAACCACTCCACCGTATGGGTAGGTTTATTTTGCCCATCATTTCTAGATTTAACAAGCTCCCGATCTAATTTGTTTTGATTCATCGCACATGTCTTTAGCGTACAGTAAACGGAAAACAAATGTGGCTGTTTAGTTAGGATCACAATCAATTTTGAACATCAAAAGATTGTTATATTTGAATAATTCGTTTCTTATTTTAAATTTTCAAGTGACGGAATATTGGCACTCTGGTTTTGTACGTAAATAACGACATCATCGTTTAGAAACTTATGACTTGTTATAAACCTGATGGTTAGCGGTTATAGCCACATTTGGACGCCTGTAGCATTTAAAAAATCCGTCGGATGTCGCCGTCTTTAAAAATGCCGTCTGCTAATTTGACAACAAGGCTACTTAACAAGGACGAGATTCTCTATTCGTTTATAATTTAGTATTTTTTTTTATGTTTAGTACTCTATAAAATCGAATCCCCTCTAAATGAAATCAAATAGAATAAATATCATTTCATCTATAATCATGTGAATAATTGTATATTGGACTCAATTTTGTCACAATTTTACAATCAAATCCATTGCTCAGTGAACTTTTTACTAAAACATCATCAAACAGCTACTCTACCCAATAGCTGTACTCATAATTGTCACATTGGACAGGGACTACCCAACTAACTATAATATCGTACAGGTTAAGTATTAATAACGCGTTGACAGACGCAGAGCCACCGTCGCCTGACGGCTGTCACTAGTGCAATGTATTTTTGGTATTTTTATTTATTTGACACGTCGATGTATTGTCCAGCCCAGACGACTGTGAGACAAACACGCCCCTCACATGATATTTTTTAAATAGTACATGCCTAGAAATCTCTCTGATGTGCGTATTGTAGGTCATAAAGTGGCTTTCTTGTTAACACTTTGGACTGACTGTTGACACTGGGGATAGGAAAGATATCTGAAATTCTAGAGAGAGTTAACACTCTACTCTCTCTCTTTGCAAACCCCGCGAGAGACCCAACGTAATGATACACATTAACGTTAATTGCGGAAGCATTTCTGGCGAGATGACAATATAAAGAGAGTATAAGCATGTCAGGTAAGAAAGGACACGCGCGTCAGATACGAAGCCGCATATAAATTATCGTGAAACAAATAATCTTAAAAAACTTTGAACATGATGCATTCGCCGGAAAACGATGCATCGAATTGGGTCGCATCCAAACTAATTATAAGCTCGTAAATTCAAGCCGTCGCCGTTTGTAGCCCTTCACGAATTGTCGCTATAATTTAGGCTTGGACGTAACAAGGAGAACCTGACAAATGAGGGACTGCTTTGCGAATTGGCTGTGTTCGGTGTGGTTATATAATACACTAGCTTATGCCCGCGGCTTCAACCGCGTGGTGTTCGAAAAAGTAGCTTTGGAAATTTTCCTGCTGAAATCGGTTCAGCCGCTATGCCGTGAAAGAGCATCATACATTATATATAATAAGAAATTTTCAGAAAAAAAAAGTAGCCTATGTTCTATTCCTAGGTATAAGTTATCACCATTTCAAATCGGTTCAGCCGTTTGGCCGTGAAAGAACCGCAAACATACCGCATAATATTAACTAAGATAGTAAGATACATATCACCACGCCGAGTCCCTAAGAAGGTAGGCAAAGTGTTTTGTTTAACCGAGCGGTGGTGAGTCCTAAGCCTCCGACCAGGTACTTTTAGGTCGCAAGCAAAACAATTTAGGACACCCCCTGTGATTCAGACCTCGGGTTAGAGCGTTATTTATTCGCAAACTGAGCTGGATCTTATAAATTCGTCGGCTGGCCTATTTGTGGTGGTTTGTACTTACGCACTCTTTGGCATGTTACGTCACGTGCTTAATTTATTAGACTACTAGCTTATGCCCGCGGCTTCGCCCGCGTGGAAAGAGCAACATACATATTTTTACCTTTATCATATTAGAGCTTTGAATCTTTCGGGATTCAAAGGTATTCTATGTCTTAATCCTGGATATAAACCATCACCATTTTAGTAAAACGGCATTTTTTTCTGTCGTAAAAAATATTTATTTTTGTTGTGAAGTGTTGATTTAGACATATTATACCACATAGCTTGAAGCGAGAGGTTGTTTCATTGAAATCTTTTCACATCCTGATTGTCATATTTTTATGGGATAAGTAAGTTATCCTTTAATAGCAAGTACGCGCGGGCTAATGAACACGACCATAACATCCTTATTTCATTCTTTTACATCCATACATCATAAGTGTGCACATTTAATATGATTTAGCGTGTGTTTAGTCACGTTGATGAACGGCTATGTTTTGAATTCTCATTTCCAAAATATTTTCATACAAACGTTAATTTCGCAAAACCCACTTTGGTTTGGCGTGTGTTTAAAAACGATATTTTTATGTGATGATAAATAAAATATATATGCTTGCATTGGAGGAAGTGTTCTCGTTAACTCGTAGTTAATTTGCGTATGGTTTTACATCGAAATTAGCGAGTCTTTATTATAAAGGACGTTAAAAAGCACTCAATTATTTGCAGAGTAAATGTGTTTAACGTTTATGAGGCTATAAATTGTTGGCCTTCACTTTAAGTGAAGGCAGTTCATCTGGTTGCCAGTTAAACAGCGCGAAAGAATCTGAAATGTGAAGTACTTGCTACGTAATTTATATAAAAACCAGCTTTACGTCGTGATTTCATACACGTTACATTCATACATACATATTATCAGAGAGAGTCTGTAGAGGGAGAGTATAGCGCCAGTTCTCTCTAGGCTTACATACCTCTTTCGCTTCGTCCACATTCATCGGTCTCTTCATATATGCTCGCCGGTTTCGAGTACTTGTACAGTCCCATCCTTGAGTGTCCTATCAATATGATCTAGGTAGTTGGAACGTGGTCTTCCTCTGCCTTTTCTTGCATACTCTTTCGCATTGTATATTGTATCGTCAGTCTTTCTTCACTCATCATTTTCCATTCGTCCAGCGTTAAATTAATAAACATGTACCTATATATGATTAGGTAATAATAACTGTTTCGTTCCCTTGGGTAGAAGCATGACGATGTAGGTTATTTTGAAACATAATCAGCGAAATGTACATAATATAAAAAAAACAAACTTTCTCAAATATTCAGAAATAAAGCGTGTGCGAGAGTCATTAAGACTATTATCGTTTGGCGGAAGGTAAATTGCGGAACTAAATAGGATTATCTGAAATTTATTGTTAACTATAAAGTTTAACGGCGTGCCTTTGCTTTATATTTACTGAGTTCATTTCGAGGGAAACTATAATTACGTGTCCACGACAATCATTTTGAGAAATAGTTTTTCTTACGTCAGAAACGTAAGAAAAACAAATTTTAAGTTAACATTTTCCATTCCAACGGTAACACATTTTGCTGGCTGTTGGTTTGGACAAGTGGGTAAAGGTTGACCGACCTTACATCATCAAGTGCCTGAAATAAGAAACAGAGGAAAACCACGTGCCATCTGGCTCAAATCGGTGAAATCAAAATATTTATTTCACATAGGCGTAGATGGGCACTTATAAAACGTAAAAAGGTGCACGGCTCGTCGTTTTCATGGAGAAGAGCCGGCAAGAAACTCCATGCTTAATCTTTTCAGGGAACAGCGCAGACTCGACATTAGGTCGTTACTATACAAAAAAGCGTAAAACAACATAAATATAAGAAAGTTATCATGATGTACAAGGGAGTCTACAAAGCCTACAATGTTCACACATTCACAAATCTATTAAGTGACGCAAATAATTGAAATCATTGTACCAAACTGAATAGAAAAAAAGAAAAAATAAGATTTAGAATAGTTAGAGACATCCACAAATTTGTGCAATTTATGAGCTACCAAGGAAGCCGCATTGTATATCTTCAACGGTGGATTATGCGAAAGAGGTGCGTCAGTCTGCAGATAACTAGCACCCTAGCCTGCGTACTTACCCCATTTAGGTCTCAGTGTGTTGATATGTATTTATTTTCATACAAGCTGTGCCCGCGACTTCGTCGGCATGGACGGCTTTTTATCTTTCGTAAAAAAAATTTTTCTAAAAAAAAGTATCCATGTTACTTCTAATAACACCAAGAATATGTGTACAAAGAGTAACAAACAAACTTACATTCACATTTACAATATTAGTAAGGATTTTTTAAATTAATATTACGTTCATAGTTTAAACCCAATGATTTTACGCGCAGAGTCGAGTCGCTTAGTCTGGAGGACTATATATTTTTGACTAGCATACTGACACTCGTTTCATGTTAACATACTAAGTTTCCGTGACGTAAAAAGTTATCCCAGATTGTATTATTAGTTAAGTGGTTCAGGGCCGGGTTTCAAACCCGCAGTGTAATAATAGACGCGTTCTCGGAAACACGACTATGGCTGAGATCTGCTCTAACAAAGTGTTGGCCATCCCAGTGACGGTAAAAGGCAGATTTATTTTTATGAACATATTGAGAGAAACCTGCATACAATTGAGATGAAATTCAAACATATTGTATCGTGCTTGAAAGACGGCGACGAACCGTTTGTCATTAATTTATTTACCATATTAGAAAAGCATATTAGGTAATACCCACACACCTGCTTTCCGCCAGAGATATATCAGGTGCCAACGTGACAGATGGCAAGTCCGTCGCCACTACTCAAGCAATTTGGACAATACTTTCATGCAAACTTCTCCCAGACCTCCAAGCCTACTTAAATAATATTCGTCCATTGATCAGCAAACAGATTGCATTCAAGTTACTCATCCATGCCGTGAGACTTTATTTTTTAGCCAACTACTCGGCCCACTCGGCCACCACTGCTATTATTACTATTACATAACGGGCAAAATTTGGGTAGCGCGAACGATAAACGCTACTCTTTTCGCAATCGTCAATAAACGGTTGTAGTCGCTTAGCGTAATGCGTCTTTAATTTTTTAATTAAAACAGCGTTGACCTATGATGAGAGCAGTATAATACTTTCGCAGCTTCTATTGTTATTAGTCTCTCAAAGCTTGAGGACGTTCCAGGACATTCAAAGACCTCCAGCCAGGCACGTGTTAGGTGCTAAGTAAACACAGCACCCCTGAGGTACGGCGGCTTAGAGTGTAGCTGGTTGGCCAGCTAGGGAGCTTGGTTGGACTTTCTTTTTTTTTTATACAACGAGAATGGCAAACATGCATACGGCCCATCTGATGGAAAACGGTTACCGCAGCCTATTTACGCTTACAGTACCGAAGTATCACTTGCGCGTTGCCACTCTGTTTTCGAAGAGTTATACTGTGTTGGCAGCATAATAGGACTAATCCCTCTGCTGCCAACACAATATAACAATCCTCCCCCCTCCCCAAGGAGTTCATTACTGGAAACCTTATTCACCGCGTAGAAACACAACACAAAAAATTGTGTTATTTGGCTACGGACTTCTATAAGGTGGAGGTCCTGCCCCAGTCGGGCAGCCCCGAATTCGAACGGGAAACCCGTTATGTCCTACGTCTCTTACCTGGACTGTTTGCAGTCAAATAAAAAATGTTATTGCAAACTGAAGCGCGAGCATAAATATGTCTGGCAAAAAGCAGAGCGTTTAACAGATCTAAAGAGCGGACAGACAGACAGGTGTAAATATAATCGGGGGAGTAGGTACCGAGGTAATTACGCGGACATTAGTCAAAGTCGCCACAACAATGTACTACGGAAATAGACCGGCATTACACAAATATAATCCGTGGGCTAAATGGACTTACACCTGATGATGGAAACTTACACAAACATTTCGCAACTTGTCCCAATTCGAATTGAGCTGAACTACCATCGAGCTAAAACGAACGGCTTTAATTTTGTCAGATCAGGCAGCGCCCGATTAATATATATATAATATAATAATATAATATATCCTCACGCCTTCCCACAAGGGTCCCCGAAGGGGTAGGCAGAGGTGTATAGGTAATACCCACACACCCACTTTCCGCCAGAGGTATATTAGGTGCCAACGTGACAGATGGCGAGTCCATCGCCGTTACTCAAGCACGACTATACATAAGCCTTTGAATTTCTTCTCAGACGTATGCAGGTTTCCTTTGATGTTTTCCTTCACCGTAAAGCTCGTGGTATGACTAATCACTGTACTTAAACTCAGAAAAACTCATGCAAGTCGGGATTCGAACTTGCGACCTTTGCGTCGCAGGCAACTGCTCGAACCACTCGGCCACCACGGCTCGATTAATAGATTTGATGCCATAATAGAACTGGCGCTCTATACACTCCGCCTACCCCGTTAGGGACTCGGCGTGATGATATGTATGTGTATAATTAAGTATTAACGTTAAATTTATTTACTTTCGCTTTAAAAACTCGATATCTGCGTCGATTAGGCTAAAACTTTGACACAATATACGGTACGCTTTAAGGATATTTTTTGTCTTGTTTAATTAGGTATTTTTTCAGTCATTCTTATCCATGCAAAAACAATGCACCACACTGCACTGTACACAGCTAGTGTGTAGAAAAACCAGAAAACACATATGTTCTTTATAGACTTTGAAACTATTCGAGTGAAGTGCATAAAAGCAGTTTTATTTGAAAGGCGAATATGGGGTATTGGGCCACTAAAACAATATACAAAATGCATTTCTTTTCTAAAAAATATCGGGCCTTGTATTTTTTGCCATAGCCTCGCAGAGAAAATAGAGAGCCTCTCTAGACTTACATACCGCTTTCACTTTGCCCACATTCATCAGTCTTCATCAACTATTAGTAACATTTTCCGCAACCATTCAACGAATTAGCAATAGCAACATAAAACTACCTAAAATAAATTCAGAGAAAACTCATTTGAAAATGAGTTAGCGAATTAAAACAACCCCTAGCGCCATCTCTTGTTCGACGACCAAACTAAATTGACCTAAATCTTGCGTTTGCGACTATGTGCTACACGTGTGTACAGATTTCAACAAACATTTACGAGATGTCGCTGAAACTATAATCTAAAATTAGAAAACTTTATAAATCGCAAGTAAGGTAACATAAAATATGTTTGTATTTTGGCAACGTTGCGAGGTGAAACAAATAATAATAATAAATAAACTGAAGACAAGGGAACACAAGGGATTTTATACCATGTTGTATTTTTTATGAGTCATATTTGCTAAAACGCAGATGTTCCAAATTCATTATTGAAGGTCATTCCTCTCACTCTCAATATGAGGGAAATTTTATATTTTCAGAAGAAGGATCTTATTTATTATGAATATATTTATCACGCCTGCCCACAAAGTAAAATAACGCGATCTGTTCACCGGAAATATATTCAGGTGCCAACGTGACAGAACTCCCTTCGCTGTTTCTTCATCATGACTACACACACACTGCAGCCGTGTTAGCCAAGTGGTTTGAGTAGTTGCCTGCGATACAAAGATCGCAAGGTCGAATACCGACTGTACTAATGAGTTTTTCTGAACTTTTAAGTACAGTGATTAGTCACACCAAGAGCTTAACGGTGAAGAAAAATATCGAGGGGAAACTTGCGTATGCAATACAATTCTGAGAAGCAAATCAAATGCGTATTTAATTATGGTCATGCATGAGTGACGGCGATGGTCTCCCCATCTGTCAAATCAAAAACGTATCTCGATGTAACTGTCGCAAGTTATACCGAATCTGAGCGACATTAAGGAAAACGCAAAATATACTAAAATAACAGTTAACTGAAGAGCTATAACTCTGCGGGTTGTTTATATTGTCTAGTGTAAGAGTTTACGAGGTACAACATCGTTCAACCTTTCAGTGCTCTGGCGTAATAATGTTGTAATCGTATCGATTCCGTGCCAAATCTCAGATTTAATTCGAATATGGCGTGTTATAAGGCTGAGAATATTTCGATATTACTTATAACAAGTATAAAATATATTCAGGCGTTTTTTAAATAATACAAACATACATATTATCACGCCGAATCCCTGACGGGGTAGGCAGAGAGTATAGAGCGCCAGTTCTCTCTAGAGTTACATACCTCCTTCATTTCGTCCACATTTATCAGTCTCTTCATACATGCGCGTCGGTTTCGACAACTCTTGACGTTCCCGTCCTTCATTGTCCGATCGATTTGATCCAGGTAGTTGGAACGTGATCTTCCTCTGCCTCTTCTTGCACAGACTTTCGCACACACAATAATAATAATATTCGAAACCGGCGTGCATGTGTAACTGGCGCTCTACTCTGCCTACCCCATGAGGGACAATATGTATGTATGTATAATAGTTCGTATATTCCTATCCTATATTTTAGACTGACATACATTAAGATGCCAACCAAGTCCAGACTCCAGACTGCCTGTGGGGGGTACTCGGTGTGTTTTTGTAATCTGCTTTAGTATGTCATGATACTAAATTTTAGCATTGCAAAGTTGAAAACCTCTTGGAGTTGTTTTCTAGGAAGTATTTTTTATATTTTTCGTTTAAATGTAATCCTCAGATACCAACATATATAATATATCTGTACATTTGTTTGTCAGCTTACTCGTTAGGAAACATAATTGGACCCGGTGGGTGGCGCTGCAATAATGTTTCAGGAATATTTATGTTTCACCTAGGTAAGGAAAGCTGGGCGCGACAGCTAGTATATTTAACAAGATACATGCATTTGTGTCACATCTAAATATATATATTTATATAAATAAATATGTAGATATATTTATCTGAGCATGATTATACCAAAACTCGGCAAAATGCATAAAAAAGTTTTTCCTTAGAAAAATATAATTATCATAAAGCCATACTCACATCCATAATGCACCGCAGCGTGGCAGCCCTAGCTAGCCTCTCGCTGAGCCGCCGGCGCGACGCAACCAGAGCGGGCACTGCGACGCGGCTCAACCACTCGCCGAATTCTGTCGATCACTCACTTGTCACTTGGCTGGTTGTAGCCCAGGGATACACTACAGCTACAGATGAAGGATACTTGCAATTTACTGATAGAGACAAATATTTGAACCTAACTGTGGATTGGATTCGGGCAAAATGTATTGATACTGCGATAATTTTTACAGTAAAATATTTCAACTTTGAGACACCGAATATCATTTTAAATGACTTATTAAAATACCCATTTCCAATAATTGTTTCCAATATCATCAGTTAGGAGCAATACTTTATGAAATAATAGTTAAAATAGGAAAGGAAAGAAAACTACATGCATATTTATAAGGTGAACAATGGATGTATACAATGAAGACATTGGGGAATGTTTTGAGTTGGATTAACAAACGAGGAAGTTTGCATTAAGGGGAAATGCAGACACAAAAAAGGTATTTGTGATGTTTGTATAATACTCTCGGAATATTTTGAGCACAAAAGATAAATTAAATGTAAAAATATACCAGATTTTTGATGTCAAAATCAAAAATCAAAATCTTTTTATTTCACATAGCCTCAGGTGGGCACTTATAAAACGTCGAAAAAGAAGCAATGGAAAGATGAATTCGAGGGACGTCGAGTTAAAACTTTTTCTACGTTGTTCTGTATTCTAACTAGCTGATACAGTATTCAATATATTGAAACATACATCAGTCTATCTCTACATTGATGATTGAGGCACTATATGAATGAAAGCCAAATGAAACGCCGGTAAAAACTTACTACAAATAAATTAGAATAACATATTTATTATTCTTTTAAGATTTGAAATTGTGGCTACTCATTGTAGCTTTGTGTACTTGCGGTAGGTGATGGACGGTCAGCGTCTTGAGTTAAATAAGTTCAGATTTACCGTGTACTAATGTAATTAGTAATTGTAGCTAAGATTGAATATAGACGCAAAAAGAACATAAATAGTAGATCTTAAATCTAGTTTGTCTATGTTTCTGTAACAGTGTGTTTATAGACACTTTTTTCAGTATGTGACTTGTTTTAATTCTTGTAAGTATTTTCGACTAAGTTGCAGAAACATTATCTAGTGTGTTAGTATGTAATAGTTTGAAAGTGTTATTTTGTATGACTGTCCCATAGATGTTCGCCACTGACCTATCGCTTCTGGGGTCAGCATGTTTGTAATGTGGTGTTCCATGTATAATTATAGTGTTCACTTTGTACTGTGTTGTGTTTATCACTTCACTTATTACTTCACACGTTTCACTTTACTGGTTGCCAAGCTTATTTTATTTGGTATTCGTTTGTCGGAGTTTTCGTATAAAAATATCCTTCGACAATGATTTATGTGTACATTATACAAGTGTATCAATATCATTAGTTTATTATCACATTATGATTATCACGACGAAGTAATACTAGAATAACACGAAAGCTAAAAAGTTGTACATTTTCCCATGAGACTGTTATACATAAAACACGTAATTTATATTCTAATGTTATGTATATCGCTGACATACGTGAATATCCCAATATAATACCCATTGACGTCACATGAAAGTTTCAGTGGATCGGATGAAAACACACAAGATGAATGAGTATATTGAACTTGCAGACGCAGCTACTGACTGGTGCTCAAACACATTTATTCAGCTTAATAATGATGACACAACCCGGAGAAATAAAGATGTTTACAGAAGGCAGCGTAATAATGTGAGAGCATCTTTAGAAATAAGCTTCTTTTGAGGTTAAGACGATATCAATAATATGAGCTGCGGGCAAATAAGTGTCGTAGTAATGACAGTCTGAATTAAACAGTAAGACACATAAATGAATAACTTTAGCTTTTCGGATTCTATATTATAATTAAATAGATCCACCTTTCCATAAGGGTAAGGAAGGGGTAGGCAGATGTATAGGCAGTACCTAACGACACACCCACATTCTGCCAGAGATATTTTAGGTGCCAACGTGACAGATGTACAGACATACACCTTTAAAATTCTTCTCATACGTATGCAGGTTTCCTCTCAATGTTTTTCACAAGCTCGTGGTGTCCAATCTCTGTACCTATTTAAGTTCAGAAAAAGAAATTGGTGCAGTCGGGATTCAAACTTGTAAACTTTGTATTGCAGGCCGAGTAGTTACTCGAAATCGGCCACCACGGCTATGACTATTTACATGATAAACTAAGATTATGTATGTAAGTATGAAAGAGGTATGTAAGTCTAGACAGACGCTCTTTACTCTCTGCCTACTCCGTTAGGGACTCGGCGTGATGATATGATGATAAGTAAGATTAATTAAATTATAATGATTACAAGACTTGTCGATACGTACGTGATCTTTTCGATATATGTCTTGCCTTCTGAAACGAGCCCCACAAATAAGTTTAATATCCTTGTACTGGTGAAGAATACATTCTCCCAATCACCATACGAAATAGGCTCCTAGACTTAAACTGATGGAGAACCATCAGTTCTCTGTCATTACGATTAGACAAGTTTGGTGAAGCTGTAATTACAATGATAGAACGACATTAATTTAACAAGTTCAAGTATAGCATTTGGCATGAGCTTGTTGCCAAGGCGCTGACAGTCTTGCTTGCGCCATACATTGTCCACATTCGAATCGGTGCAACCACACCGCGGGTAATTTACCGTCTGCCGTGCGCGACAACAATTTGCCAAATATTATTTATGTATATAGAAGTTTGTATTGAGTCATATTCCAATAATACCCTCATGACTTTTACATATTTTGAACCTTACTATTAAGATAGATTTGGACGTAAGTTTTTGATAACCTTACTTTTTGATACATTTTATAAAAAAAATTAAAACTTGAATTGTCTTTAAATATTTTCATTAATAATAGTACTAACTTTCAAAGAATTTAGAGAGAAATTAGAAGAACCCAAAATGTTTTATCAATGCTCTCAATTTTTAGTTTAGCAAAGTTTTATCAATCTTACCTTCTTGTTAAACCGACATTTGTACTACAACAACCAGTTGAATCTAATCTACAGATCGTAAAAGCTTTCGAATCTAAATTTCCATCTGTGTTTGAAGCAGTTTATAGCTTTTAGAAAAGGGACGTTGCTGGATTATTTCAGTGACGTGACTGTGTAGCGCCTTGATATCCAGTAGATTGGATTTATGCGATGCGTTTGGCGCAGAATGTGGACGGCTGATGTAATGTATCGACCAAGACAGCTACTCACATTTTAATGGAAGGTCACAAGATATAGTGTAATTTATAGTACTTGACACTTAAACTTGCACTTCAAGTAAAATTTAAATGTATAAAAAGATCAATGACGATTCGTCGTAGACGAATCTCTTAAACTCACAGACTTCAAGTCTGTGAGTTTAAAAGAGATGACGTTTTCTCTCAACCTAGAGTGAGGGCATCGGCTGCTGGTATGTTTGTTTGTAAAATAGAAATGGCAATGGTATTACAGGAAATGCAATCTTTTGCAAAAGACCAAAGAAATTTCTGTCCGAAAAAGATCAAAAGAAATTTTGTTCCTATTCTGAGATAATCGTTCTCTTCTATTACCACATAGTAACTCAACAAAGACATAATACGCTTGATGATGAACTAAATCGTATAATTCTGACCTGGTACATTAAGATTTATTTTTATTTATATTTATTTACAAGGTCAGAATCATAAAGTCCTCAGAAATCGTAAAGTCAACCCTATATGGTCGGACTGTATTGTTTTATGGAAACCACAAGGGCAGCTCATTAAGAAGTTGTGGAAACAATACTTTTGTGAGCGAAGTACGAGACCTGCTGGCGATGCAGGGAGATAAACATAATTATTATTATCTCGAGACAGTGAATCAAATAGTATTTGGCTGAGAGCACAAAGTGCTGCAATGGCACTTGAAGCATCATCATAAAATACAGGCAGACAGAGCTTAAATTATACAAACAATTAATATAAATCAAAATAATTGCAATAGTTGGGAGGAAGTTCATCCATATTCATAGTTTTGACCTATTTGAGTGAATCAGAAATTTCATAATAGCACATAATATTATTATATGAACTTGAAATAGTTGTAGCCATAATAAGCGCCGCCTACGGTCAAGACTCGGTAAATACTCATTGCCATCTGAAGTGTACTTGTCCATTAAATATCAAATAGCGTACTAAATTCCTGATACGCTATTTGCGTATTTATTACAATTAAATAATTACAATTCAGATTTAACAGCTGAGGTGGCAAGTGGATCGAGTAGTCGCCTGGAATGCCTAGTTCTAATATCGACTAAGTTAATTAAGTCACTCTGTACGATGAACAAAACCTGCACAAATATATTACATTCCACGTGTCTGAACTCATATTTGAGTAATGGACTCCAACGCCATCTGTCACAATGGCATTTATTCTACCTCCGTCGGGAAGAAGGCGTTGTTTCACTTCTGCGTGCTCCTTTTGGGAACTTTGTGGGAAAGCGTAAAGAAACAACATTATATCAATAAATTTGTAAACGCATGTCTAGAACCCCATTTATCAAAATCAAAATATTTTATTCAACGTAAGGGACACAGGGAACACTTATTGAACGTCACGTTTAATATAGACTAAAGTAACCACCGTTTCCAAGAAAAAATACCTGCCAGGAGAAGAAACGGCGAAACAAACTCCCCGGTTTGCTTTTTTGCTTTTTTTATCATCATCATCATCGTCATATCATCACGCCAAGTCCCTAACGGGGTAGGCAGAGGTATGTAAGTCTAGAGAGAACTGGCGCTCTATACCCCATTTATAAATTCACGTATTTTATATATAGAAAACCTTTTCGCGTGCCGTAGAACCAAGCTTAAATATAATGAATGTGACGTCACTGGAGCGTGTATCGGTCAGTATTAGAACTAGCAATACATCACTATCACTCAGTAAGCTGGCCGGTCGGAAATGTCAGCCGGTCGCACACCCAACACGTATTGTGAGTCAGGCCAGCTGTTCAGAATAGGCTGGTGACATATTACTACTATTACAGAAATATTGTTTGTTGGTTTAAAATCGACAACAGGGCATTACGCAAAAAATCCTTTTAGTACTAATGCTAGAAGTAAATTCCTTGGTGAAACTTCCCAAGTTCCCAATCGTTACAAGTAACTATTGACTGTGATTGCACTAGCGTGAAATTGTATAAATTCTTTTGGGTAGTAGCATTATGATATAGATTAAGTCATACCTCAATTACTAATATGGGCTATTTTATCTAATGCAAAAATATTTAAAAATCGGAAAGTAGTACATAAGATCAGTGCGTTTGAGCAAAAAAACTGCCTGTAAGACTAAAATTGGACAAATAATCCGTCGTTCGACCTAACGGAGCTTAGTCTGAAAGAACTTCGTCAAAATGTCACTGCACCACGCACCGCGTTCCACTGTTTACCACAGCCCCTATCGCATTCGACCTTAACATCAACTCTTTAAGACTCGTATTCGTTTGCATCGGAGCTTTACAAAGTTTGCCAAAGCACTAGACGATGGTGCAGTTATTGTCAGTCTTGTTACGTTACAATAAGGTTTGTTATAGATCGATCAGTGTTCATATTCTGCATGTGAATGCGTAGCCCGGTAGGCCAGTCTAAAAGCGTCTCTGGCACGGCAGTGGGGCAAGGACGCTTAGCGCCTATGCATCCGTTAGATTGATTGGCCGATTAATCTTTACTGAAAAAAAAATGTCTATTAAAATATGACCCAAACTAGTTTCCTGTCCTGAAACTCAACAGTGATGTTTCAGAAGTATAGATTTTCTTGAAAAGAAAATATTCGGAAATATCAACGCGTTTCAGAATACGATCAGGCTATACCGAAAATTTGTAAATTAAAGGTTACTTAATTTCTGAGGTGCTGTAAAATTAATAAATTATTTAATTTAATTTCTTATTTTCTTATTACGTCTTGACGTAGATTAATTAAGTAAGGGAATATGTACAAAGATAACGCTCTTGCATATTCTGATAAAGAGCTTGTCAGACAGTTTGAAGCTTTGCCTAGAATACATGTTCTAGGGTCTAAGTCGAAGCTGACCCTTGGAATCGGTGTAGTAAGTGTAATGCGGCGTAGTGTTTGGCAACTGACTAGAGGCCTTACTTCGCTTAAGTAAAAATTATCGAAACTAATCGAGGAAAACTAAAAGAAAACTATTACAAACATTGGTTTGGTTTGGACACATAGAAAGGATGAGTGAAGAAAGATTGACGAAACAGATATACAAAGTAAAAGTGTGTGCAAGAAGAGGCAGAGGAAGGCCACGTTCCAACTACCTGGATCAAATAGATCGGACTCAGAAGAACGGGAACGTTAAGAGTACTCGAAACCGACGAGCATGTATGAAGAGACTGATGAATGTGGACGAAGCGAAAGAGGTATGTAAGCCTAGAGAGAACTGGCGCTCTATACTCTCTGCCTACCCCGTTAGGGACTTGGCGTGATGATATGTATGTATGTACAAACATGTTACGTTAAGATATAAGTATCAATTTCCCCCGAATCTTATATCTTGTACATTGTCAAATTCCATAAATTTGACAATGTTGTTAAGTCGTTGCGATATTCGAAAACGAGTACTATAAATTGCTCGTACAATTATTATTTAACGGTTAGATTGTTAACGATTGTGAATTATTTGTACCCATTTGTTGTTCTGACCAATTACTGAATTCTCGTATTATCTTAATATTGGTAGTGTGAGTTCGAAGTTAGTTTTTTTCATAATTTTCATCAAGATTTAATCATGTTCATGTTTACTTATTTAGATATCCTTACTTAATATTATAAATGTGAATGTAAGTTTGTTTGTTACGCTTTTACGTTAAAACTACATAACCGATTATCATGAAAGTTTGTACTCGTATTCCTGGAGGTATAAGAAGTAACATAGGATACTTTTTATTGAAAAAAAAAACATTTTTACCACTGAAAAAAAAGCCGGTTAACTGATTTTTTTATGGTGATGGCTTATACCCAGGATTAAGACATAGGCTACATTTGAATCCCGAAAAGTTCAAAGCTCTAATATTATAAAGGTAAAAATATGTGTGTTGCTCTTTCCACGCGGGCGAAGCCTCGGGCATAAGCTAGTAATATATGATGATAACATATTATGTACATTAAAAGTGTGACTTGACTTGTCCGTACAGTGTAAGCACTCACGACCAGACAAATATTATGTACAATACACAGTTGGATGTTAATGGCGGTTATGTACACATGGACACGGTGGAATGTTTCCAAACTCCGATACAATACAAAAGAGATTATTACGAAACGGTTCGTTCGCGTGACGTGCGCGTGCGCCGCCCGCCCTCGTCGCACGGGTACTGCCGTCAATGTATTTCGGCCGGATCTAGCTGCGTCGATCATTGATCAATTGTAGCGATGGTCCATTTTGTATCAGTATTTTAGCTTTTAAACGTCTTGGGACTTGGAAGCAGTGGTCAATAGGACAATCACATGCTAATATTGTATAATTTACTTTTATTACAATAGTTTGAGAGTATGTTTGGAACTCATTCACGCAAGACCGGTTCAACGGAATTATTTTGGAATATGCGCAGAGAAACATTATAAGCTGGATTAATACATAGGATACGTTTTATTGAATTAAAGTTAGCCATATTGTAAATGCGAAAGTTTGTGACTATGGATGCTTGTAACTCAATTAACCCAGACTGGCTGTACGAAATTTGATGAATTTTGACACAAAGATAGATGAGTTGTTGGATTAATAGGTACATAATAAATCTACCTACCAAATAAAATTTTACGAAGGTGAAACCCTGAGGCGCGCCTAATATATTTTAGGAATTAGAGAAGAGCCGTGGTGGCCGAGTGTAACGAGTGGTTGCCTGCAACACAAATATTGCAAGTTCGAATCCCGAATTTCCTAATGACTCATTCTGAAGTCAGTGATTGGCTACATCACGAGCTTTAAGGTGAAGCAAAACATCGAGAGGAAACCTGCGTATGTTTGAGAGGAAATTAAAAAACGTTAAAAGTTAAAAGTTTAAGTTACGGCGACACGCTATCTGTCACGTTGGCACCTAAAATATATCTCTGGCAGAAAGTGGAGGTGTGGGTACTACTTATACACCTCTGCCTACCCCTATACTAATGGCAAGGCGTGAGGATAAGATAAGCACTAAGATATTGTGAAATTCAGTTAAAAATAAGGTAAACAGCGAGTTGGTACGTAAGAAATTTATTATAACAGTTAATTAATACTATATGTGAACATTTCAATGATTTACCTTTAGTTATTACAGAAGTGGTATCGTACGAGAATATATATGTTTAATTGAATATTCAATTTCGATTCACGATCTGTAAATAAGTGTTTTATGATCATTTAGGTTCATGTACGCGTATATTATTTTATCGAAGTTACTTTGAGTTTTTTCTTCGGCTTGAAGTGGGTGGGTTACTCCTCTACCTACCCCATTGGGGACCCTGGTGGAAGATATATAATGCTGAGGTAGACCTGGAGTCAGAGGGAGAGAGAGGAGTTTGATTACACGAAGCTAAGTTGTGGGTTTGTAATTAATGTGGTACATACTTTGTATTAATTTGTGGGTATCCAGTAGCAATTGAGCACACCTCAAAAATTCAGCTTTTCTTAGTTTTGGAGCAACTCAGGATCGCCTACGGGTAACATTAATCGATATTATTTATGCACTAGCTGTGACCGCGACTTCATACACGTGGAATAGTGACTTCAAGCAGCATTTTTAAATATGGTAAGTGAAGCATACCACACCAAAAGTTTGAATTCCAACTGTATATACACACCTACATAGTGACACAAGGAGCTTTAAGGTGAATATAAACATAGGTGAAGATAGTTTTTTTACATTGTTTTTTTCGGAAATAAAACAAAACTAGTTACTCCGGCTAATTATCTATCACTGTGCAAATTTCATCCATTTCCGTTCAGCCGTTCTGGCGTTGAGTAACAAAGATACTTACCATCTCCCAGCCTTTACATTTATAATATTAATAAGATTAAATTAAGAGAAATATCAGTCTTGTATAAAAAAAGTATGAAGAAGAGAAGAAAGAAGAAAAAAGAAGAAAGAGAAGAAAGCCGTGGTGGCCGAGTGGTTCGAGCAGTTGCCTGCGACACAAAGATCGCAAGTTCGAATCTCGACTGTACCAATGAGTTTTTCTGAACATAAGCACAGTGATTAGTCACACCACGAGCTTTACGGTGAAGAAATACATCGTGAGGAAACCTGCATACATCTGAGAAGAAATTCAACGGCGTATGTATAGTCGTGCTTGAGTAACGGCAATGGACTGGCCATCTGTATACCGGTATTACCCATACACCTCTGCCTACCCCTTCGGGGACCCTTGTGGGAAGGCATGAGGATGAAGAAGAGAGGTAGGGCATAACGGGTTTCCCGTTAAAATTTGGAGCTGCCCGACTGGGGCAGGACCTGCACCTTATAGACTTCCGTAGCCAAATATATGTGGTCAGTGGATGTCGTAGTAACCTATGTGCCGCGAGGTTGTAGTGCGAGTGCGAGAGGGCGAGGCAGCGGCGCACGAGCGGCAGGCCCTCCAGGCGCACGGCCAGCACGCCCAGCGCCGCGCCGCCGCCCACCGCGCGCACCGCCACCACCTCCGTGAACTCGCTACTGTCCCCGCTCGACGCCACCACGTCGCCGAGGTACAGCTGGGCGGTTCTACTCACAACACTACGTCATTCCGATTCCTAATCAACTACCCCAACCCTTATGTAGTATGGGTACCTCAGTAAAGCTGGGCAGTCTTACCCATGACACACAACGCCATATGAATTCTGCTATCTACCACTACATCATTTATCCTCACACCTTCCACAAGGGTCCCCGAAGGGATAGGCAGATGTGTATAGGTAATACCCACACACCCACTTTCCACTACATCATTTACTATTGGCAAAATGATAGTCATCATTATCATCGCAAATTTAAGAGCTGGGCTCTTGTCGGCGTCTCTGATGCAGTCCCTTTCATTCGCTTCTGTCCAGCGCAAGCTCCTTGACCTTACTATACGTAATGAGAGACACATTCATTTTTATCTGACCCATGTATGTTAATCTTGGTCTTCCGCTTCCTCTCTTCCCCTCCACCTTTCCTTCTAAGATATTTCTAAAGAAGCTATTATGTCGTATAAGGTGGCCTATCATCTTTCCTCTTCTATTCTCGACTGTCTCCAGCAGAATTCTTGATTCTTTGACTTTGACGAAGACGTGCTCAAAAAAGTCAAAGAATCAAAATTATAGTAACCCTCCCTTATCTATAAGGAAGATATAAAAATAAGGAGTCTCAAAGATACTTTCTTTAATGTGGTTGACGAACACACGACGACCACATTTGGATAATGTGGGGTCGTCGGGAATATATCCTCATATGTAAGTGTAGGATTAAACTAGTCCTAAAATTATTTAAATATATCAACCAGTCTCTCGGGTCATACTCCCCGCATCCCGCGGCCCCCTCGACCACAAATAGGTGAGGCGCGTCTTCGTGGATGGCACTATCTATATCTGTCTATCCTACGTATTGGATTACTATTGGAACTCACTCGATAATCACTCTGGGACACTACACTCGCGGAAGATTAGAATGTTAGTGACTATTTTTTTATTACTAGCGGCCCGTCCCAGCTTCTCTCGGGTGGACATTTATTTTTTAAACATTTTAACATAAAATTGATTTTTTTCATGCAATAAAAATTATTAATTAGTGATCAAGCCTATATTAATCAGTGATAATGTAGCATTCAAATGGTGAAAGAATTTTCAAAATCGGTCCCGTATTTATTGAGCCAATTCCTTACAAACATACTTACATACAAATTTTTCCTCTTTATAATATTAGTATAGATATCACAAAAGTTAATAACAGGCATACAATTAGCCTAATGGGAAGGGACTGCCAACAGCAGGATTTTTTCACGCCCTTCCTATTAAGTTCTATAACTCACCCAATATCCTCGCAACTCTCAAGTCCCAGGGGGTCTTCGGGTGGCTCGCTGATCACAGTGAACACCACGCAATCATGAGGGTTGGTGCTGTTGCGGGAGCTAGACCTACACCTCGCCATGTGGCCCAGGAGTGGAAGGTCGCTGTCTTGCAAGTGGAACTCTGCAAGATTGCATACACACATACGCATCAAGCCGATTCCTATGATACAGGTAGAGCGTAGCGCACCAGTTCCCTCTGGACACACAGACCATTTCATTCTTCCATGAAAAGAAAATAAAATGGAACGAAAGAGATGGATAAGATGTTTGATAAGCATATTGGTTTGTTTGTGTATTGAGTAAAATATTTATAACAGTTTGTATTTAATTCTTCATTTGTATTGACTCCTACACTGTCCTACTGTCTACTACATCATACAGATTTCGTAGTTTAACGAAATCTGTATGATGTAGTAGACCATTTGAAAAATCCGAAATGTTTGTAAGAAAAAAAATGCGCATTAGTTGGCCTTTCAATATCATTGGACGGGATAATATTATATATACCTTTATATATATTTCCATTCATCTACATAAATAAATATCACGCCGACTCCGTAACAGGATAGGCAGAGATAGAGTAGTGTGCATCTCTAAGATTAATAAAACTATTGGTACAGGCTCTGTGTGGAGGGCCGTGGAGATCCTATCCTATGACCCTTGTTCAATAATTTTCTTGTGACTTATATTTTATAACCCACCATTATGAATAGTGGCATCCAAAATGACGCGCACCACAAATTTCTAGTCTAGGTGGTCGCGGGACACGGGGAGTATAACCCGAGCCTATTAAGTGTAGTGTGCGTGTGCACTTAAGGGTAATCAGTGTGTACAGATAATACTCGAACACTAGTGGAAGGTTGCACCATAGATTTAGGATTTTTTTCGCTCATCATATATCTATGGGTTGCACACTTAAGCTATAAGGAAGAATATTGGGGCGCGTATTCGTGGATGGCACTGACTATAACAGCTATTGAATGAAAATCGCATTCAGGTTCATTGGTAACTTACTCTTTTTAAAATTGAAGTAGCACTTCTCTATATAATGTTTCGGCTTGGGCAGGCTCACGGGCGTCTCCAGCTCAGCCCCGCTGCGGCCGAGGAAGGAGTACGCGATGTACAGACGCTGCACGCGAGGGTTTAACATGGCATCGCATTCCTCATTCAGAGCCAGCCACAGAATTGTTATGGTAAGGCTGTCTTGCTCATGTCTTGGCAGCTTCTCGTCCCTTTTATGCGAAGTGTCCTAATCAATTAGAGCAAGTCTATTTGAATAACAATTCATACAGATGAATCAATCTATACAAATAAATAAAATTGGTGTGTCTGTTTGTAATATTAAAATATTCGCTTTTTATTAAATTCGTATGGATGTAAACACGGTACATATACCAAAATAATTCTGGCTAAAATCTGCAACGGCTGGACCGATTACGGGACTTTCACTGGCAGATAGCTAGTGTAAAAAGGAGTAACTTACGCTACTTTTATTTTAGAAACTAAACAATAACTTTTTTAGTATCCACGCGGACGAAGTCGCGGGCGCAGCTAGTCATGTATAAAATTGCTGATCCGCTGCCTTGGGTATTATAATTCCTCTTGAATAACTCTATCTATTGATGGAAACTGCATTCAAATCCGATCAGTATTTTAAAACCGCATGGCTTAAGGTGGTGTGAAGCGTTTTTTTTTTATAATATGTCTCTTTATGGTAAAAACACAAAGACGCTGCCGCGTTAAAGCAGGTAGATCATATTTTTGTATATAATAGGAACGAATAGGTAAAAACCAAACGATTGTATACTTATTATACATTTACAAATGATTAGTTATCGCGGGATGCCTCAAATAATTTACACGGGGCCTTTTAAAAGTAACACAACATAGAAGTATTGTAATGAACAAATAATGGTAAGCACACTGCATGTACCGAGAAAAGAGGCTTGCGGACGTGGAACGCTAAGATGACGGGACCTACTGGTAAGTACCAGAACAGTTTATGTATATCCACAAGGTTCCCCGAAGGTGTAGGCAGAGCTGTATAGGTAGTACCTACACACCCACTTTCCGCTAGAGTTATATTTTAGGTGCTAACGTGACAGATGGCGAGTTTACTATAGCCGTTACTCAAGCACGACTATACATACTTGGAATTTCTTTTCAAGCGTATGCAGGTTTCCTATAGATATTTTCCTGAATTGTAAAGCTCGTGGTACTTAAATTAAGAAAAACTTATTGGTACAGGCGAAATACGAACTTGCAATCTTTGTATTGCAAGTTCGTATTATATTCTGAGACTTTCTGAGACTTTCTGAGAGTTCTCAGACTCTAACCACTCGGCCACCTTGGCTCTTTGGAAAAATGTTATGTTTTAAGAAACATGTTATGTTCTTATAATATAATTTTACCTGTTCAGGCAAGTCTGCGATCGAGCGATGGTTATGCTTGGGCATTATAGTGACAGATTTCTTGAACTGTTCTGTTCTGTTAACTGATCCTGAAATACGATAGCTTCGTTGTAAAGCACTGATATTGCATAATAACACTTATAAAATTACTACCTGTCCCGCCCAGCTACGCCTGGCTGAAAAACCTGGGTGAAAAAGTTAATCTGCCTGAAAAACGATCGCAGCGCCACCTATTGGGTCCAATTGTGATGTAAGCTACCCTATCTTTCAAATTGGATCAAACTGCACACGGTGTGCAAATTTGATTGAAATCGGTTAAGTAGTTTAGGAGTCCATCGCGGACAAACAACGTTACGCGATTTATATATATTAAGATATCCAAGCAAATAATGTAAATGCGAAAATGAGTTTTAATGACTTAACTACACAACCAATCATCATGAAACTATGCTCAAAATTTTTCAGAGGCACATTGTACTTAATACAAAAAAAATAATTTTAATGAGCCATGTTGGTTGCTTAAATAGTCGCAAACAGATCAAAGATTGCGGGATCGAACTTCGAACTTTAACCATCTGTACCTATGAGTTTTTTTGAATTTATGTAGGTAAAAACGAGTTTTACGGTGAGGGAAAATCTGCATAGGATGTGAGTTGAAATTCAAATTACGTCTGAATAGTCGTGCTAGAAAAACAGCGATAGACTTGTCATCTGTCACATTGGCACCCTATGATCCTAATACTGCGACGAAAAATCTGCCTACTCTCTCGTAGACCTTTACGGGAAGACGATATAAAACAATACGTTACCCGCCGCCTTCCTGCCACCTGCAATATCCATGTCCTCATTGTCTTCTATGTATGTCCTACGAGTCGGAAAATTGCCTAAACAAACATTACAAAAGTTAAATAATGCTCTTCTAGGGCTATTATTACTGACGACTCTATAATCTATTAGTCACAAAAAAAAAACGTTTCTCACCTATTTGTCTCGAAACTTCCCTCGATATTTCGTTTTCACCGTTTATACTATTTTTCTGCAAAATAATTATCTTTGAAAGTAGTAATTACTTTCTTCTAAACGATAGGTAGTGATGTGAATTATTTTTGATGAACTTTATATACAATGGTGTATGGTGTAAACGTGTGATATAAATACTTTGTTCTAACAATGTATCACAGCGCGTTAACATTTACACATCGAGCTTCATGGATCCCAGCTGGACCTTATCCCCGAAATTACCCCAAAATTTAACAATAAAATTGGACTGTAATTTTTTTTAATACATCACTTAAGAGTCCCGTAGTCTTCTTTGAAGCCATCGCTGTTGAAAGGTTCCACCATCTAAAGTAGCAGTCAAGACATATGACCGTTTTCTGTTCCTCCGGGTTTAACTGAATCTTAGATAACTTTTTCTTTTCTCAATTCGGGCTTTTTTAACAATAATAATCTAATATTTTACTTTCTTTTTTTTATTTATTTCATATCTTGCCCAGAATTAGTTACGGTACTGATGACAATATCTTTTCGAGATTTTACTTACCGGCGTCCATTTCATCTTATGAAACTGTTTCTTTGCAAATGCAATCTTCATCTAGAACCATCAAAAAATTACTTATAACCCTGGATGTACGGATTATATTGCAATATGGAAAGTATTTTTTTTATTTGAAAATGTACGTCAAATGTCATTGACGATTTGAAAAATAAAAAAACAGCTGAAATAAATTTAACTCACCATAGAACCAATACTAGTGGCTTGAGATATTTCCTGCAGAGAAGATACATTCATAAATTAAGCATGCATTAATTTTTTTATTATATTTAAAGCAAATTATTGTTTTATACTTCAAATGGAGAACAAAACAAGATTTCCCATATAGATAAAAGCCCGACTGGGGAATAGTAGAAATTGTTAGGTACGTATACATACAAATAAAATTTGGAACATTGCCGAACAATTGAAGTGAAGTCTCAGCAAAGCTTGTACTATGACAACGAGGTTTCCTCTCGATGTTTTCCTTCCCTAAAGTCACTCGTGGTGTAACTAATCACTGTTCCTAAGCTCAGTGGAATCCTCCGTTCGAATCCCGAATGTACCTAACATTCGGGATTCGAACTTCGGCCACCAATACTTATTAATTTTCATTCATTCACACTAATATATTTTTTTATGTATTCTTTGAGGGATATGCCTTAGACATTCAAAACTAGATACAAATATCGTGCTGAAACACAAATAATATCTGTCTCTTAAATTCTTACAATCCTGCGCACGACCTGGAGCATCAAAGCCACGAGCTGAGACCATTAATTCATAGGTTACATTACAAAATATTCACCAAAGAGACATTATGAATAAACAAAAAAATGTATGGTTGTGAAAGATGGGCATTTATTATGAGCGAATTGTACTTCACATTTAATGCCACCTGACTCTGGCGGGCCTAATATAATAAATATTTTATAAATAGCCTTACGTCGTCCAACTTCGGCCCTATTACTGGAGGCAGCTTCATGTTGGATTCATCAACGTTTCTCTAAAAGATTACAAAAATATCATTATATATAGTGCTCAGGTCATTGAAAAAGGGCAAGCCAAGTTATTTATAGCACTGATGGTAAGCGGTTACCGCCGCATGTGAACCCATGATTACCACAAACCCACCACAAACCCACATGTTTGTTACATGCTACTCTACAGTTACCCAAGACTCAAAGTTTCTCAAGTCTTCTGGTGATATATTTGGGTGCCAACGGAATTACGTTACATTTTTCCCTCACTTAAAACTCCAGGATTAACAAACACAAATACATACTCAACTCAATTTTACATATATAAGCGAAATTGAACCTGCGTTTTAGATGTCTCAGGCCATTATGGCAATTCAAAATATTAATTGAGCTTTGATGTTAGACATGGACGGAAAATAGAACAGTTGTCTTCTTGAAGTTATCTCAATACCTAATATATAGTCGTCCTCTACAAGTTATCGGTTTTTATCTAGTCGTTCGCTATCTAGTAGTTCTATCGCTAGGTTAGTTATCATGAATATATTCTCGAGATGGATAAAACAAATAGCTTAAAAAATAACATATTGACAATATTGTTAAACTACACACCTTCGCCTTCACTTTACACTTCACTATTCAAATTAAAAAAAAATTGGCACACCAGTTTTACACACAAAATAAGGTAAAAAAAATACATCTTGGAATGTTTTTTTTTTATTCTTATTAGCTTCCTTTGATTGTGTCCTAAGATAAATTTGAGATTTTTTTACCTGAAGAAATTAACTTACTGCCAAAGCTCGTTTCATCTCCTCGGCGGACTTTATATTTGCTGGCTGGAATACAATAAAGTTTTCTTTTAATGTTCTATTAATGGCTTTAAATATGAATTATAAATATATTCGCTTACCACTTCATTGATTAATATTTGCGATGAAGGTTCCTCCTGAAACAGATATACATATCTTACTAATATTATAAATGTGAAAGTTTGTAAGTTTGGATGTTTGCGGTTCGGTTGCGGCTGTAAGTTGAAATCGTGATGGCTTATACCTAGGAATAGGACATAGACTACTTTTTTTTATTCCAGAAAATTCAAAGTTCTAATATCTATTATAAAGTATGGATGCTCTTTCACATAAAAATAAAAATACATAAGCTACTTTTTCGAACTCCAAGCGGGCGAAGCCGCGGGCATAAGCTAGTATTATATATAAACAAAAACTGCTTGTATTTAATACACCACAAGCCATTGTGGACGTGTGGTTCAAGTATTTGCCTGCGGCACAAAGATAGCAAGTTCGAATCCCGACTGTACCAATGAGTTTTTCTGAACTTAAGTACAGTGATAAGCCACACCACGAGCTTTACGGTGAAGGAAAACATCGAGTGAAAACCTGCATACGTCTGACAAGAAATTCAAAGGCGTATATATAGCCGTGCTTGAGTAACGGCGATGGACTCGCCATTTGTCACGTTGGCACTTAAAATACATATCGGGCGGAGTGAGATAAGTGGGTGTGTGGGTATTACCTATACAGCTCTACCTATTCTTTCGGGGACCCTTATGGGGACGCGCGAGATAAAGAAACATACGGTCCACCTGTTTCCTTTCGATACATTCTTACTTGGTCAATCAAGATTTGGGCCAGCGATCGTTCAGGCATACGATATGGTCTCAGGAATGTCTACAAAATGGTATGCTTATAAGGCGAGAAGTGAGCAAGTGTGTCAACGCCCCTGCATGCCGCTGACACAACAGGAGGAGCACTTCTGACATACATGACAGTCATGACACCTTAGCCTCCTTAAGGATTCACGCGTTAAAAACTTACAAAAGACTGCTTGTAGTTACTTTGGATCTCAACTGAACTCCTCTCCGGAGCTGGCTCCTATTGGGGAAAAAAACGACTATTAGTTAATCGAAGTGAGATTAATCGAAGAGAATGAACAACTAGTCGAGGGGGTCGCGGGAAACGGGAGTACGACCCGAGTCTATTAATTGTAGTGTGCGTCATGTGTGTCTGCACTCATAGGTAATCAGTGCGTACCGATAATACTCAAACATTCGTGGAAGTTTGCACACTTGCACTATAAACAAGAATAGTGGGGCGCGTCTTCGTGGATGACACTATCTATAAACGCTGACGTAAACGTTAGGGTTCGACCCAGAACAATGGAAGGAGTAGTTAAGGCTTAAATAGTTCATAATGCTTCTTACAGATAACACTCATTGTAACTGATGAGGCTCCCTCCACTTATCTCGGGGCAAGGATACGCCCCTTTGTAAGACCCGAGACCTTTTAAGAGAGGAAGGGCATAACGGGTTTCCCGTTCGAATTCGGAGCTGCCCGACCGGGGCAGGACCTCCACCTTACAGAAGTCCGTAGCCAAATAACATTTTTTTTTGTGTTGTGTTCCTACGCGGTGGATAAGGTTTCCAGTAATGAGCTCCTTGGAGAGGGGGGAGGATTGTTACATTGTGTTGGAAGCAGAGGGATTAAGCCCATTATGCTGCCAACGCACTATAACTCTCCGAACACAGAGTAGCAACGCGCAAGTGATACTTCGGTATCGTGAGCGTAAATAGGCTACGGTAACCGTTTCC